>JAHFWG010000048.1:992111-1008343 GCA_020233015.1 Callinectes sapidus | reverse complement strand
TCGCGAAACATCTTAAGGGTTTGAACCAAAGCGTGGTGATAACTTTGCTTGAACCTCGAACATATCCAATTGATAATAGGTTTGGCATTCATCCGACAACTTATACACGCGTCAGTAATTCTGTCAATAAACGCTTGTGTGTTCTTATAAAGAAAGAGGCTATTCGAACAATAAATTTTGGTGCCCGTCCCTTCCAACGAGGACACCGCCAAGATGGAGTACATTTCAACTTCGTAACAAAGCATTTCATGACAATCAAATTCAGGAGGTGTATTGAGCATCACATGAGCTTATAGACAACAACATGACTTCTATAGAAAAAGGACAACGATCCTTAAATGCTTATAAAGGCCATATAACAAGGGCCATAAACAAATGCAACCAAGTTATTGCAGAGACACCTGTGAATTGTGAGAGATTGGAGAGTTCGATATCTTTTCTGGAGAGTAAATGGCCATCGTTTGATACCGCTTACCTGAAATTCGAAAGCGTACTCGTAGAGACAGATGATCCACAATTAAATTCTTCTCAAGATGAATATTATAAAGTGTGGGAAATGTATCAAGACAATTTGGTGAAATTCAAATCTCAGTTAAAGGACTTGAAAACTGAGAGTAATCCAGAAGGATCAGTTGACACTAATAGACACCAAACTCAGTCATTTAGGTCTGTGCTCCCTAAAATTAAGTTACCAGAGTTTTCCGGAGATTATACGGAATATGAGGCCTTTTTTGATCAATTCCAAGCGCAAATCGGTAACAGAACAGATTTGGAATCTGTCACCAAGCTACAGTATTTAAAGTCACTGCTAAAGGGTAAAGCATTAGATCTGATAAATAATATCTCTTCCATAGATGACAATTATCAACATGCACTTGATTTACTAAGGGAAGTATTTGGTGACGAAGATCGAATCAAACACAGTATATTGAACAAGATATTGGACTTGAAGGCACCAAATCACTCCAAAAAAGATCTAGAGGCATTCCATGTATCTATAATCAATCTAACTAGGAACTTGAAAAGCAAGCATGACTTTACTTGCTGTGAATGGATAGTTGCGGCTTTGTTGCAACGTAAGTTGTCTCACACAACAACCCGACAACTATACCTAAAATACAATTCAAACTTTTTCACTGTTCAGCAGATGATTGAAGGGTTGAGGGATCTATTATCTCATATGGATATAGAAGACCAACAAAAGGGTACTCCTTGTAAACAATCTCAGCCCTCAAAAACTGCTCCAGTCCAACCTGCAGTGACACAAAAGGATATTGGAATATATTCGACAAACAAAGGTGTTAGATCCAACAAAGTTCCCAAGCTAAGGTACAATTGTGAATACTGTCAAGGACAACATTTTGCCCATGAATGTGACAAATATACAGGACTTAGTAACAAACAATCTCGACTGGTTGAACAGGGAAGGTGTCCTAGATGTATCAGCCCAAATCACACCTTGCGTGAATGTACTACAGAACTGCATTTAGGCAGGAGATGTGAAAGAGGAAACCATCATTCAGCATTATGTGTTAGTAAACTGAATGACAAAGGTAACCATAAGGAACCGAAACCCGAGACGGCACAACAATCCGTTCTATCGGTTAAGAGTGAAGTCACCACACACTCTACAGCTCTGCCAACGGCCACAGTGGAAGCTCGTAATGCACAAAGTGGTCACAAAGGGACGACCCGAGCCTTCTTTGATCAGGGATCACAGTGCACCTTTATTTCTGAAAGACTGGTCAAAGAACTAATCCTCAGGGAAAGTGGATCGATTCGACTAGCCGTGTCTGGCTTTTTGCAGAGTAGGGATTATGAAAATTATCCTGTAGTTAAACCTGTGATACGAATCGAGAAAAGATTCAAACGAATCACTGCAGTGGTGCTTGAAAAACTCCCCGACAAAATTAGTATTCCTGGCTTAATGAAAACTGTGGATATGCTGAAAAGAGCCAATATCCCACTAGCTGATAGGATGCTGCAGTATGACACCATAGATAACATTCACTTAGTAATTGGATCTGATTATTATGGTGATTTCATCTCTGATTTATCCAGCAAAGGAGAAGTAAAACTTGCTAGGAGTGCTGTCGGGTACTTGATTTATGGGAAAATTCCTCATAATTATGATGGTGAGGGAGATTTTCAACAAGCATTTGTAGCCAGATTAGGGACGGAGATCGCTCCAAATGAAATCAAAGATGTATTGGAAGAATCTACACTACCTGTTCACAAGCTATGGGATCTAGACACCATTGGGATCAATGCACAGCAACCAGCACCAGACGATTCCTTAACCTATAAAAATTACTTGGACACAGTTGAGTATAAAGATCAATATTGGGTTAGACTTCCATGGAAAACTGATTGCTCCCCATTACCAACGAATTATCACATGGCTTTGGGACAGTTGAAGAGTTTGTCGAAAACGCTCGAAAATCGGAATGAGTTGGATATTTACCATAAACAAGTGCAGTTCCAACTTGACAATGGATTTATTGAGATCGTACCAGACGCGGTACCAACAGACAATAGCCACTACATTCCACACCATGGAGTCAAGAAAGATAGTTTGACTACACCACTACGAATTGTTTTTAACTGTAGTGCAAAACGAACTGGACAGCCATCTTTGAAAGATTGTCTGATGACAGGACCATCTCTGACAGAGAAGTTAGGTGATATTCTTTTAAAGTTCCGACTCAACCAACATGCCTACTGTGCTGACATCAGCAAAGCGTTTCTACGAGTCGGATTACAAGAATGTGACCGAGATTACACCCGTTTCTTGTGGTATAATGACCCACTCGCAGAAAATAAGACAATTGTTACCTATCGCTTCAAATCGGTTTTGTTTGGTGCCACTAGTAGCCCGTTTTTACTTCAGGCCACTTTAGACACGCACCTAACAAGTTCTAACAACAGATATACACACTTGTTAAGCCAAAATTTCTACGTGGATAATTTTGTAGGAACCACTAATTGCGAGCAAGACCTACTCGAGGTGTATAGAAATGCCAACCTTGAATTAACAAAAGCCAATATGCCTCTTCAAGAATGGGTTTCAAACAATACCCACCTCAGGTCCATCATTGAGCTGGACTTCCCTGGATATAAATTACCAGAGGTTACTAAAATTTTGGGTCTGCTCTGGGATAGCACTAGGGACAGTCTTAGCTTAAATTCTCCTGCCTTTGTGGACCCTAGTTCCCTGAGCAGGAGAAGGCTACTGTCTTTAGTGTCCTCAGTGTTTGACCCACTAGGAATATTTTCTCCTGTCACTATAAGAGGAAAGTTGTTGATGAGAGAGGCATGGAAAATCAAAGTAGGATGGGATGAGATTTTACCAAATTCCTTCCACTCAGAGTGGAAACCCATATCCGATGACTACAACCGCATTAGTGGTGCTCAATTTCCTAGAGTAATAGGTTATGATGGAGACATTTGTCAATTGCATGTGTGTTGCGATGCTTCAAATAAAGCGTACGGAGCGGTTGCTTATCTGGTAACCAATGACACTTGCCATCTCGTTTCCTCAAAGGCACGGGTAGTACCTCTGAAAGAAAGATCGATACCTCAATTGGAAGTAACTGCTTTGCAGGTAGGCACCCTTCTAGCGAAATACATCAGGAATACCCTCAAGTCTCTATTCATAGAAAGAGTTACTTTGTGGTCAGATAATGAAGCTTGGTTACAGTGGGTGCGTAATGACCACAGTAAAATACCTTACGTTCGGAATAGAGTCGCAGAGATCAGGAATATCGCTACAAATTTCGAATTCCGTCATGTTGCAACAAAGGATAATCCAGCTGACCTACTATCCCGAGGAGTATCCTGGGATACGTTGCAGAAGAATGATATCTGGTTTACTGGACCTTCATGGTTGTGTTATCCTCAGGACTGGCCTACACAATCAGAACACGGCCCTATTCTCACCTTGACAACCTTAACTACTAACTTCTCTGAAGCACTCTTTAAGGCAGAAGATATTTCTTCCTTGCCCAAAATACTGAGAATCACAGACTACGTGTTTGGCTTCATTAAGAGGTCGAGGCCCTCCACACATTTGCCTACAGCCATGACTTATTGGCTGGGAGGTGTACAACGGGAACATTATCCTGAAGAATATGCCTATATAATCAATGATGATAAATTCACTCCACCCTGTTTAATAAAGTCTCTTGGATTGGACTTAGATGTACGTACTGGACTACTTCGTTGTAGAGGACGGCTTCACCATAGTAATCTGAGCAACCAAACAAAATTTCCAATCTTGTTGCCAAGGAAAAGTTGGCTAACATCCTTAGTCGTCCACGAGCATCACACACAAACCTTTCATGGAGGAGTGGCTGATACATTAGCAGCTATACGAGATGCATATTGGATACCGAAAGGACGGCAAGTAGTGAAAGGTCTGCTGAATAGATGCATACCTTGTAAGATCCTGGAGGGTAAGAGTATGAAGCTCCCAGGTCCCCCGCCTTTGCCAGCTGAAAGAGTGGTATACACGGAACCTTTCCAGACGGTGGGGGTTGACTATTCTGGCGCAATAACCATCACAAATTCGGATGACAATGTACCCAAGAAATTTTATGTGTGTTTGTTTACTTGCGCTACAACCCGGGCAGTTCATCTTGAATTAGCTAGAGATATGTCTGCAACGACATTTTTGCAACTATTTCGCAGATTTGTTGCACGGCGTTCAACCCCTAGAATTATGATATCAGATAACGGTACCAATTTCACTGCAACATCAAAGTTCTTAAGAGAACTTTACAATAATCCAGAAGTGAAATCTCATTTGCATAATTTTCATGTAGAATGGAAATTCCTCCCTCCTCGAGCACCTTGGATGGGTGGGTTTTATGAAAGGTTAATTGGCGTGGTGAAGAACTGTATTCGGAAGGTTTTGTATAAGAAGAGGATCACTGAAGATGAATTGATGACTATTCTAACCGAAGTGGAGATGAGGGTGAATAATAGACCAATAACCTACATGAGTGATGACCTAGACAGTATATCACCTTTGACCCCTTCTCATCTCTTGTATGGAAGGAGACTGAACCCAATGCCTACAGATGTCGAAGATAAGGAACAAGATCCGGATTACATTGACACGAAGGTTTTGAATAAAAGGTACTCTTATCTCTGTAAGATTTTGAAGCACTGGGAAAAGGTCTGGCATACAGAATATTTGCTTTCGTTGCGGGAGAAGTGCTACGGTGCTCAAGAACCAACTCAATCAAGAACTCCCAAAGTTGGAGACGTAGTGCTCATTGATACAGGTGCAACCCGGACGGTGTGTCCCTTAGGCAGAGTTACCGCAGTGTTTTCAGATAAGGTTGGTAATATAAGAGTAGTGGAAGTGTTTAGCAAAGGCAATAAAAGTCGGAGAACAATCAATCATCTCGTGCCTTTGGAAATCGAATGCTCTGCCGAAGCCAAACTATCAACCCCGCAGAGAGATACAACTACTGCTCGGCAACGAACACAAAGACAGGCTGCTAAAGACGCAGTCAGGAGAATCCATCAGCTAGGTGATCACGATCTTCTGTGAATGAAAGATTTATGTATGTATATATATTTAGTAATAGGTGATTTTTTCCTCTCGCTCGGAGGATGTCGTGTTTCACGACAGTGGTGAAGGGTAGTTATAAGTAGGTGATGGGTAGATTAAGTGAATAGATACTAAGAAAATAAAACAACAAAACAACAAAAAAAATACTTGACCAGTAAGCTTATGAAAAATATTTGGCATGACCATAGGCCATATATCCATGATATAAAAACATAAGAGTGCGATATTTCACTCGTGGCGGTTCACACCTTTGAACCAAATCTCGAATCATTACACTGTTCGAAACTGTAATCGACTCGCGAGAGCTCGAATACTCGAGTCGAATCTATATTGTGTCGAGTCAGCCAGCAAGCGAGCCTGGCTCGGCGAGGAGGACATTCACTCTTAAACCACAGAGTGGGGAGGAGTGTCGCGGCAATCTGGTCCGTGGATCTTCAACAAAACAAGGTGTCATCATCCACCTTGTATCAACCACCTCAACAACCATCCTCCTATATTATCTTAAGTATAACTCACTCTAGTTCCTATTCTTACTCAATTGGCCAGTTGTGGAAGGTGGGGTGGAGGTTATATTTGTAGGAAGGGTAAGGTGGTCGGTATAACGACGAAGGATAATAAGGGAAGAGGTGAAAGGAGGTCGTTATATCGTTACGACGCATAAACACCAAAATCCAAAAGGTATATATCCTTAAAATCCTTTGTTCCACCTACTTGCAAGAATATTAATCGTTTATAATTATTGATATCTTGTACTCTTAGCATATGTGTATATTGTGATTATTTTGATTCCCAGGATTGGTTTTGTCTACCGTACAAGCCGCTCATGGTTCTCGTTAATTCAGCCCTGATGTAACTGTTGGCACTGAAGGTGAGAAATACTCGGTGGGCTGTATTTCAATAGTGCATATTTTCGACAATTAGTGCCACACCACATGAAATTGTTAGATATTAGTTTGTATTAATTAGGCTTTGATTGAAATTCTCATATCTGAAAGGCCACCCGTATGGAAACCGTTACCCGAATTGGATCCCCAGTCTTCCCTCGGGCCGTAGCCAGGATTCGAACTCATGTGCTTGAAGACCCGTCGGCCTCTAAAGCGCATATAGTTCTACTGTACCTCGGCGCCCTCTATTGCTTTGTATGCAAAGTGCATTAATAATACACATTTAATTTCATCACTTTCATCCTTAAAAATGAAAATTTAATTAATTTTTCTCTATGTCGGGTCAGTCGAAACTGGCCGTGGGATTGGTGTGGATTCCTCACCCCCTCTCCTCTTACCGCCTCTCCATACCTCACAGGCTCTCCGTCTTTCTTCAACTCCGCTCCACCTTCCTACTTCCTCCGTCTCAGTCTTTCTTTCTATTTCTTTCTTTTTCGGAAATTATTTTTGAAATTATTCTTTTTTTTTTTTTCCACATCACCGTTGGGATAAAAATCGAGGTGTATTTTTGCATAAAGGTTTCTCCTCTCTCTTGAAGTGCCCCTTTGCTGACACTTCCACATTACTTAATTAAATCGCCATCAAGCCTGACGCCCTCACGCAGGCTTACTTATTAGCCAATCTAAAACACAAATATACAACATCAAGAACTAGTTCTTAGAAGAAGAAGAAGAAGAAGAAGAAGAAGAAGAAGAAGAAGAAGAAGAAGAAGAAGAAGAAGAAGAAGGAGGAGGAATACAAATACAAAGGAATACAAAGGAAAGCCAAGCAGCAGCAGACCTTTTGGTCCTTTCAAGGCTGCTTGGTTACTACTGCTATCTATCTACAGGGAAGAGAGACAGGACAGTACAGGAGAAGGCTCCGCCCCACCCACCACTCCCTCCAGCTTTCGCTGGCATGGAAAATAGTTTGGAAAAGTACCATGCAGTATGGAAAAACTGGCATGGAATTTTCACAGGAAAGGATGAAGGAAATTTTGCTATTCACCCTACAATGGTGAACTCTACATGTCTATCTGAAAAAGAAAAGAGACACAGAAACCATGACATTAATAGGAGAACGTGTTAAGATTATTCAGACAAGAAGAGAGCTTGTTGGGGGTTTGCTTTTAAGTATTTATCAATTTTGATTTTGAATGATGGAATAGAGCTGCTGTTTACAATTTCAGAGGGCAGCGTATTCCAGATGTTAACAACTCGGCTAAAGAAAAAGTACTTAGCCTCGTGAGATTTGAAGCGCTTAGGTTTAATTTTGCAACCATTATTTCTTGTTGTATTTGAGTTATCAATGTTAAAATACGTATTAACGTTTAGATTACTATATCCTTTAAAAATTTTGAAAACTTCGATTAGGTCTCCTCTTATCCTGCGCTTTGTTAAGCTTAATAGATTTAATTCATCCAGTCGTTCCTCATATGTCTTATTTTTCAATCTCGGAATCATTTTAGTGACTCTACGTTGTATTTTTTCCAGTTTTTCAATGTCTTTTCTATAGTATGGCGACCAAAACTGTAAACAATATTCGAGTTTAGGACGCACCAATGAGTTGTATAAGGCAAGTATGACCTTTTCAGATTTAAATTCAAAGGTTCTACCAATGAACCCTACTAATTTA
Organism: Callinectes sapidus; assembly: GCA_020233015.1. Lineage (NCBI taxonomy): Eukaryota > Metazoa > Arthropoda > Malacostraca > Decapoda > Portunidae > Callinectes > Callinectes sapidus. The sequence continues at coordinate 1,000,204 of JAHFWG010000048.1, read as the reverse complement.
TTTGCCATTTTCACTGTTTCTGTGCAGTGTTGGCTCGGCTTAAGATCCTTTGATACCACAACGCCAAGATCGACTTCTTTTTCCGTACTTGCCAGAGGCACGTTTTTCATCGAGTATTTAGCTTGGACGTTGTTGTTTCCGATATGAAGGACCTTGCACTTTTCTACATTAAATTTCATCTGCCATTTTTCCGCCCAGCATGCTAGTTTGTTCAGGTCATTCTGCAATTCTTGCCATTGTGATGCTGACTCTACTTTTCTCATTATTTTGGTGTCGTCCGCGAATTTACTTAGAGTACAGTTTATACCTTCATCAATATCATTGATGTATACTATGAAAAGGACTGGACTGGACCTAAAACGGAGCCTTGAGGAACACCGCTATTTACTTTATGCCACTCTGACTCTTTTCCGTTGATAACAACACGTTGTTTTCTGTCAGAGAGAGAGCCAATCTCCCAGCCATTTCAGGGTATTACCGGCTATGCCGTGAGCTTTTACTTTACTTATTAGTCTTTTATGTGGGACAGTGTCGAAAGCTTTCTGGAAATCAAGATAAATAATGTCCACAGCCTTTGTCTCGTCATACGAGTTAAATACTTCATAAAAGAAGTCTAGTAAATTTGTTAGGCAGGAGCGCCTGTTTCTGAAGCCGTGTTGGGAGTCTTTAATTATTTTGTTCTATTCTAGGAACGTGACAATCTTATTTCTGATTACTGTTTCCATCAGCTTGCACACTACCGAAGTAAGACTGATTGGCCTGTAATTTGCTGGGAGTGATTTATTTCCTTTTTTGAAAATGGGCGTGACATTTGCTAGCTTCCACTCATTGGGGACTTTCCCCGCTAGTCACGTTTTATTAAATAAAGTTGTGAGTGGTTTCACGAGCTCATTTTTTGCTTCCTTAAGAAGCCTGGGTGATATTTTATCTGGCCCAGGTGTTTTATTTACGTTCATGCTGTTCATGACTGTGAGGATTTCATTTTCTGTGATAATGAAGTTAGGCAGTGTGACACCCTGTGTCTGGGGGGCGACGGTAGGCAGGTTACCGTGATCCTCAGTCGTGAAGACTGTTGAAAAGTAGTTATTAAGGGTGTTTGCCATGTCTACTTCATTGTCTATTTGTTTTCCATTTTCCGTTAATGGACCAATTGTTGATGTTAGAACCCTTTTAGTTTTTACGTAACTGTAAAATTCTTTCGGGTTTGTCTTGCAAGAGTTTGCTATCTGCGCTTCAACAGATTTCTTGCTGCGCTTGATCAGCTTTTTCGATTGTCTGCGCAATCTGTCATGTGTTAATTTGTCATTTTCGAGGTGTGTTACTTTATATCTGTGGTACGCCTCTCTCTTTGCTAAAAGGCAACATCTGATCTCGTTGTTCCACCATTTCGGTTTGGTGTTTTTAATGTTCCTTCTGTTTCGTAGCGGTACACACAACTTCGCTGTTTCCTTTATCGTTGTAGCTAATGCGTCCCATGCTTTGTTTACGTCTGGTGTTTCCAGCAATGAATTCCAGTTAATGGATGCAAGCTGCATGCGGAGGCTGTCATAGTTTGCACGCCGATAATCAGGCACTTTTTCTTTACTTTCATTTACCTTAGTTTTATTAAAGTTAATGGTAAAGGATAAACTATGATGGTCGCTACTGCTAAATTCTGGTCCAACTTTCAGGTCTTTAACTGTATTCTCATCGTTAGTGAGAACAATATCAAGAATATTGTTTCCTCTCGTCGGGTGCATGACGTGCTGGTGGAGTGAGCTTTCTAGTAAACTAGTGTAGAGCTGCCGACCTGCATGAGCAGAGAATGGTTCGCCCCACCTCGTGACTGGGAGGTTAAAGTCCCCCATAATTACGCAATTATTTGCGCAGCAAATGTCCGCTATTTGTTCATAGACTTGTTCGTCTATAGCGGGTGACTGAGCTGGAGGGCGATAGAAGAGACCTAATGTTATTTTTTGTGACTTATTTTCTATGTGAATAAAAGTGAAATCAATGTTTGCAATGGCTGGGGTTTGTATCAAGCGTGAATTAATATTACTTTTAACATATAACATTACACCGCCCCCTGTACGGTGAGATCTCTCGCAACTATAAGAGTTATAGCCGGGAAGTGAGTACTCGGCCAGGTAGTCTCTGTGCGTTGAATTGATCCAAGTTTCAGTGATACCAATGACGTCGTAGTTTTCTTCGTATATAAGAGCTTGAAGCTCATCAAATTTACTCCGCAAACTACGAGCGTTAAAATAGCAAACTCTGATCTTATCTGAATGTGTAGATGTGCGCGTTGTACTTTCTACGAAGCTGGTGTTTCCGCTACGGCTCGCCAGTTTTTTGGTCTGAGGAGGCAAACTTTGTTATTAAGTAATCTCCCCATCCTCGCTGAACCCACTGAGTTCAAGTGCAGGCCGTCTTTCTGAAAGAGTCTATGTTGATTATAGAAGTCATTCCACATATCAATGAATTCGACGTTTTCCTGTTGGCAGAGAGTCTTCAATCTGTTATTTGTACTGAAGGCGATGTTATAAAAGCGAGTGTCAGCATTTATCCTCGGAAGAATACCTGAAATGATAATATTTTTGGATTTAGTTTTATACTTCTGTATCATTTCCCGGTATTTCTCCATCAGTTCTTCTGAGCGGGTGTGCTGGACGTCGTTGGTACCTGCGTGAATGACATAGAGTGTGTTAGTAGAGGCGTCCTTTGTCACGTCGTCAATCGAGGCAGTAATGTCTTTGAGAGAGGCTCCGGGGAAGCAGTATCTCCTTCTACGGGAGGGGACACGCCCACAGAACTCCTCTAACTGACCTCGTACAATTGAGTCTCCAACGAGTCGTGTTTCCTCATGTACGTCCACCTGGTCGCTGAGAATAGAAAAACGATTAAAGGTGGTGAGGGGTAGATGGCTGCGTGGTGAATTTCTCCTTGCTCCGTTCCTGACAGTTGTGAAAGCTGCGCCCTGTGGGGGTGAGGAGGAGGAGGAGGGGGGAGAAATCGAGGAAGGAGACGAGCAGGAGGAAGGAGTGGGGAATGAGAAATACAAGGATGAGGAGGGGGAGGTGGAGGGGGAGGAGGAGGAGGATTGTGGGGGTGGGGGTGAGGTACTAGTGGCGCGTGGTGTGGCAGCAGTGGGAGGTCCGTGGCTGATTCCAACATTATCTCCGACAAAGCCCTGCAAGGTTTCAAATCGAGTTTTTAGTTCTGTGTATCTTTTGTTTCCTTCTTCCACAATTTCCTCAAGTCGTGTCCGTGTGTCCTGCAAGGAGTCAAGATTACTTTTTAATTCTGCATACTTCTTGTTTCCTTCCTCGACCGCTACTTCCAGGTGGGAACGTAGGTCACACAGCCTGCAGATAGGGCGGGAGAAGAAATCCACGTAGTACTGCCGAGCGAAACGCCCGCTGCACTCGCTACACGTTTTCAATTCGGAAGGCATATTTAGTACAGTGAATGGAAGATTCTAGAAAAACGGGAGTGGTAGGAGAGCTGTCAAGGCAGGAATGAACAGTAATTATAGGATTAGTGTCTGATGGGCGCGGCGGTCTTAATCCTGTCCTTAGGGATGGGGCAGTCCAGGTGTGGCGTTCCCTTGGGAATATCAACTGGAATTTAGCAGGGAAAGTGTGGCATACAATACACCAGAAATATCAACAAAAACACAATTATTCACAAAAACAGTGTTATTACGGTACAGTACCAGCTACATGTACAAAAGTACGAAGTTGATACAGAGAACAAACGAACAGATAGGAGCAGAACAAGTCCTATACAAACAAAGGCCTGACAAAGAACAAACTGCAATGTTACACTGTGTTTGCGTCAAAGAAGTGATGTATAATATGTAAAGAAACTCTAAATTATAAAGAATGATAATGGTAGAGCAAAGAATGATAATGGTAGAGCAAAAATTTTCAAAAACTTAGCGCGGTCGCTGGTAGGTGGATGCCGGGCTCCGGGACGGAGGTCAGGTCAAGGACGTCTGCACTTCACAAAGTAGTGAGCAAGACTGAGGAGGAGGAATACAAAGGAATACAAAGGAAAGCCAAGCAGCAGCAGACCTTTTGGTCCTTTCAAGGCTGCTTGGTTACTACTGCTAACTATCTACAGGGAAGAGAGAACGGACAGTACAGGAGAAGGCTCCTCCCCACCCACCACTCCCCCCAGCTTTCGCTGGCGTGGAAAATAGTTTGGAAAAGTACCATGCAGTATGGAAAAACTAGCATGGAATTTTCACAGGAAAGGATGAAAGGAAATTTTGCTATTCACCCTACAATGGTGAACTCTACATGTCTATCTGAAAAAGAAAAGAGACACAGAAACCATGACATTAATAGGATATACGTGTTAAGATTATTCGGACAAGAAGAGAGCTTGTTGGGGGTTTGCTTTTAAGTATTTATCAATTTTGATTTTGAATGATGGAATAGAGCTGCTGTTTACAATTTCAGAGGGCAGCTTATTCCAGATGTTAACAACTCGGCTAAAGAAAAAGTACTTAGCCTCGTGAGATTTGAAGGGCTTAGGTTTAATTTTGCAACCACTATTTCTTGTTGTGTTTGAGTTATCAATGTTAAAATACTTATTAACGTTAAGATTACTATATCCTTAAAAAATTTTGAAAACTTCGATTAGGTCTCCTCTTATCCTGCGCTTTGTTAAGCTGAATAGATTTAATTCATCCAGTCGTTCCTCAAATGTCTTATTTTTCAATCTCGGAATCATTTTAGTGACTCTACGTTGTATTTTTTCCAGTTTTTCAATGTCTTTTCTATAGTATGGCGACCAAAACTGTACAAAATATTCGAGTTTAGGACGCACCAATGAGTTGTATAAGGCAAGTATGACCTTTTCAGATTTAAATTCAAAGGTTCTACCAATGAACCCTACTAATTTATTTGCCATTTTCACTGTTTCTGTGCAGTGTTGGCTCGGCTTAAGATCCTTTGATACCCCAACGCCAAGATCTACTTCTTTTTCCGTACTTGCCAGAGGCACATTTTTCATCGAGTATTTAGCTTGGACGTTGTTGTTTCCGATATGAAGGACCTTGCACTTTTCTACATTAAATTTCATCTGCCATTTTTCCGCCCAGCATGCTAGTGTGTTCAGGTCACTCTGCAATTCTTGCCATTGTGATGCTGACTCTACTTTACTCATTATTTTGGTGTCGTCCGCGAATTTACTTAGAGTACAGTTTATACCTTCATCAATATCATTGATGTATACTATGAAAAGTACTGGACCTAAAACAGAGCCTTGAGGAACACCGCTATTTACTTTATGCCACTCTGACTCTTTTCCGTTGATAACAACACGTTGTTTTCTGTCAGAGAGCCAAGCTCCCAGCCATTTCAGGGTATTTCCGGCTATGCCGTGAGCTTTTACTTTACTTATTAGTCTTTTATGTGGGACAGTGTCGAAAGCTTTCTGGAAATCAAGATAAATAATGTCCACAGCTTTTGTCTCGTCATACGAGTTAAATACTTCATAAAAGAAGTCTAGTAAATTTGTTAGGCAGGAGCGCCTGTTTCTGAAGCCGTGTTGGGAGTCTTTAATTAGTTTGTTCTCTTCTAGGAACGTGACAATCTTATTTCTGATTACTGTTTCCATCAGCTTGCACACTACCGAAGTAAGACTGATTGGCCTGTAATTTGCTGGGAGTGATTTATTTCCTTTTTTGAAAATGGGCGTGACATTTGCTAGTTTCCACTCATTGGGGACGTTCCCCGCTAGTAACGTTTTATTAAATAAAGTTGTGAGTGGTTTCACGAGCTCATTTTTTGCTTCCTTAAGAAGCCTGGGTGATATTTTATCTGGCCCAGGTGTTTTATTTACGTTCATGCTGTTCATGACTGTGAGGATTTCATTTTCTGTGATAATGAAGTTAGGCAGTGTGACACCCTGTGTCGGGGGGGCGACGGTAGGCAGGTTACCGTGATCCTCAGTCGTGAAGACTGTTGAAAAGTAGTTATTAAGGGTGTTTGCCATGTCTACTTCATTGTCTATTTGTTTTCCATTTTCCGTTAATGGACCAATTGTTGATGTTAGAACCCTTTTGGTTTTTATGTAACTGTAAAATTCTTTCGGGTTTGTCTTGCAAGAGTTTGCTATCTGCGCTTCAACAGATTTCTTGCTGCGCTTTATCAGCTTCTTCGATTGTCTGCGCAATCTGTCATGTATTAATTTGTCATTTTCGAGGTGTGTTACTTTGTATCTGTGGTACGCCTCTCTCTTTGCTAAAAGGCAACATCTGATCTCGTTGTTCCACCATTTCGGTTTGGTGTTTTTAATGTTCCTTCTGTTTCGTAGCGGTACACACAACTTCGCTGTTTCCTTTATCGTTGTAGCTAATGCTTCCCATGCTTTGTTTACGTCTGGTGTTTCCAGCAATGAATTCCAGTTAATGGATGCAAGCTGCCTGCGGAGGCTGTCATAGTTTGCACGCCGATAATCAGGCACTTTTTCTTTACTTTCATTTACCTTAGTTTTATTAAAGTTAATGGTAAAGGATAAACTATGATGGTCGCTACTGCTAAATTCTGGTCCAACTTTCAGGTCGTTAACTGTATTCTCATCGTTAGTGAGAACAATATCAAGAATATTGTTTCCTCTCGTCGGGTGCATGACGTGCTGGTGGAGTGAGCTTTCTAGTAAACTAGTGTAGAGCTGCCGACATGCATGAGCAGAGAATGGTTCGCCCCACCTCGTGACTGGGAGGTTAAAGTCCCCCATAATTACGCAATTATTTGCGCAGCAAATGTCCGCTATTTGTTCATAGACTTGTTCGTCTATAGCTGGTGACTGGTCTGGAGGACGGTACAAGAGACCTAATGTTAGTTTTTGTGACTTATTTTCTATGTGAATAAAAGTGAAATCAATGTTTGCAATGGCTGGGGTTTGTATCAAGCGTGAATTAATATTACTTTTAACATATAACATTACACCGCCCCCTGTACGGTGAGTTCTCTCGCAACTATAAGAGTTATAGCCGGGAAGTGAGTACTCGGCCAGGTAGTCTCTGTGCGTTGAATTGATCCAAGTTTCAGTGATACCAATGACGTCGTAGTTTTCTTCGTATATAAGAGCTTGAAGCTCATCAAATTTACTCCGCAAACGACGAGCGTTAAAATAGCAAACTCTGATCTTATCTGAATGTGTAGATGTGCGCGTTGTACTTTCTACGAAGCTGGTGTTTCCGCTACGGCTCGCCAGTTTTTTGGTCTGAGGAGGCAAACTTTGTTATTAAGTAATCTCCCCATCCTCGCTGAACCCACTGAGTTCAAGTGCAGGCCGTCTTCCTGAAAGAGTCTATGTTGATTATAGAAGTCATTCCACATATCAATGAATTCGACGTTTTCCTGTTGGCAGAGAGTCTTCAATCTGTTATTTGTACTGAAGGCGATGTTATAAAAGCGAGTGTCAGCATTTATCCTCGGAAGAATACCTGAAATGATAATATTTTTGGATGTAGTTTTATACTTCTGTATCATTTCCCGGTATTTCTCCATCAGTTCTTCTGAGCGGGTGTGCTGGACGTCGTTGGTACCTGCGTGAATGACATAGAGTGTGTTAGTGGAGGCGTCCTTTGTCACGTCGTCAATCGAGGCAGTAATGTCTTTGAGAGAGGCTCCGGGGAAGCAGTATCTCCTTCTACGGGCGGGGACACGCCCACAGAACTCCTCTAACTGACCTCTTACAATTGAGTCTCCAACGAGTCGTGTTTCCTCATGTACGTCCACCTGGTCGCTGAGAATAGAAAAACGATTAAAGGTGGTGAGGGGTAGATGGCTGCGTGGTGAATTTCTCCTTGCGCCGTTCCTGACAGTTGTGAAAGCTGCGCCCTGTGGGGGTGAGGAGGAGGAGGAGGGGGGAGAAATCGAGGAAGGAGACGAGCAGGAGGAAGGAGTGGGGAATGAGAAATACAAGGATGAGGAGGGGGAGGTGGAGGGGGAGGAGGAGGAGGATTGTGGGGGTGGGGGGGAGGTACTAGTGGCGCGTGGTGTGGCAGCAGTGGGAGGTCCGTGGCTGATTCCAACATTATCTCCGACAAAGCCCGGCAAGGTTTCAAATCGAGTTTTTAGTTCTGTGTATCTTTT
>JAHFWG010000048.1:973585-983992 GCA_020233015.1 Callinectes sapidus | reverse complement strand
CTTCAAAATGTCGCTAAAACCAATAAAAAGGTTTAAATACGGTACTTTATGTAACTTTAAAGAGAAAAAATATATATAGTATATTGTTTTAAAACATAAAAATTAAAAGAAAATTACTGAAAAACTCACTTTTGGATGTATAACCATACTTTTTTTCTAAATCTCTTAAAAACATTGAAAAAAGGATCATTAATGCAGTTTTAGAGAAAAAAGATATTTTCGTAAAATAAGGATTAAAACATAAAAATGGGTAGTTTGTGGAATTGTAGAGAAAAGTAATATTGTCGAAAAAAGAATGTATTTTTTTGTTTTCTTCCGCCAACAGATGAAAATCAGATAAAAACATTGAAAATATAACTTTTTAGGCAGAAAATTTTTCTTAATACAAATTGCATATATTATACTTGTAAAAGGAAGTTTTGTGTTAAATACCGTTAATACTCCTAAAAACGTTAAAAAACACGTCATTTATTAAAATTTTGAGAAAAAAGTGTATTGTCGCAATATTCTTTGTTTTTTGTTAATTCTTTATGAAAACAGTGAAACAAGCAGAAAATCATCGAAAAATCAACTTTTTCGGTGAAAAGCACCTTTTTTCGTGAAATGGCATCATTTACTTTCTTCTTAACTAAAGAGAGATAGTCTTTCTTAGATGACATGTTAATTCTCCTATAAACTCTGAAAAGGGGATAATTTATGCAACTTAAAAGGGAAAAAAAAAAATTTTGCAATAAAAAGTAAATATATTTCTTGCTTTTCCTTCATTTTCAATCAAAACATGGAAATGTAACGAAAAAACACCGAAAAATCCTTTTTCTAAAAGAAATATATATATTTTCCGTTGAAATGGCTTGTATTACATTTTATATAACATGAAAAAGGAATTTTCTTCAAAATGTTGTTAAAACCAATAAAAAGGTTTAAAGAGCGTGTTTAGTTTACCTTTAGAGTAAAAAAAATATATAGTGTATTGGTCTTGTTTTTCATTAAAACATGAAAATTAAAAGAAAATTACTCAAAACCTCACTTTTGGATGTATAAACTTTTTTTTTCTACATCTCTAAAAAACATTGAAAAAGGGGTCAATTATGCAGTTTTAGAGAGAAAAAAACATCATCGTAAAATAAGGATAAAAACATAAAAATGGGTAGTTTGTGCAATTTTACAGAAAAGAAATATTGTTGCAAAAAGAATGTATTTTTTGTATTTCTTCCACCAACAAATGAATATAAGATAAAAACATTGAAAAAGTCACTTTTTAAGCAGAAATTTTGTCTTCATACAAATTGCACATATTATACTTGTAGAAAGGGATTTTGTATAAAATGCCGTTAACACTCCTAAAAACGTTGAAAAATACGTCATTTATGAAATATTTGAGAAAAAAGTATATTGTCGGAATATTCATTTTTTTTTTTGTTTAATTTTTATGAAAACAATGAAATAAGCAGAAAATATTCGAAAAACCTACTTTTTCGGTGAAAAGGAACTTTTTTCGTGAAATGGAATATATTCCTTTCTTCTTAACTAAAAAAGGATGGTCTTTTTTAGATGAGATGTTATTTCTCCTAAAAACAATGAAAATGGGATAATTTATGCAATTTTGACAGAAAAAAATGAATTGCAATAAAAAGTTAATATATTTCTTGCTTTTACTTTCATTTTCAATCAAAACATGGAAATGTAAAGAAAAAACATTGAAAAATCTTTTTTCGAGAAGAAATATATACTTTTTTCATTGAAATGGCTTGTATTACATTTTATGTAACATAAAAAAAGGATTTTCTTAAAAATGTCGATAAACCAATAAAAAGGTTTAAATACGGTAGTTTATGTAACTTTAAAGAGAAAAAAATATATAATGTATTGGTCTTCTTCTTAATTTAAACACAAATATTAAAAGAAAATTACTAAAAAACTCACTTTTGGATGTAAAAACATACTTTTTTTTAAAATCTCTTAAAAACATTGAAAAAAGGGTCATTAAAGCAGTTTTCGAGAAAAAAAAAACATTATCGTAAAATGAGGATAAAAACATAAAAATGGATAATTTGTGCAATTTTAGAGAAAAGAAATATTGTCGAAAATTTTTTTTTTATTTTTTGGTTTTCTTCCACGAACAAAAGAAAATAAGATTGAATAAGATTGAAAAAGTCACCTTTTAGAAAGAAATTTTGTCTTTATTCAAATTGCATAATATTATACTTGTAAAAGTGGGTTTTGTGTAAAATGCCGTTAATACTCCTAAAAACGTTGAAAAACACGTCATTTATGAAAGTTTTTAGAAAAAAGTATATTGTCGCAATACTCATTGTTTTTTGTTTATTTTTTTATGAAAACAATGAAATAAGCAGAAAATCATCGAAAAAATCTACTTTTTCGGTGAAAAGGAACTTTTATCGTGAAATGGCATATATTCCTTTCTTCTTAACTAAAGAAAGATTGTCTTTATTAGATGAAATGTTAATTCTCCTATAAACTCTGAAAAGGGGATAATTTTTGCAATTTTGAGAGAAAAAAATTGAATTGCAATTAAAAGTTAATATATTTCTTGCTTTTTCTTTATTTTCAATCAAAACATGGAAATGTAAAGAAAAAACACTGAAAAATCCTTTTTCTAAAAGAAATATATATTTTTTTCCTTGAAATGGTTTGTAATACATTTTATATAACATGAAAAGGGATTTTATTCAAAATGTTGTTAAAACTAATAAAAAAGTTTAAATAGGGTAGTTTATGTAACTTTAAAGAAAAAAAAAATACATAGTGTATAGGTCTTGTTTTTAATTAAAATATGAAAATTAAAAGAAAATTACTGAAAAATTCACTTTTGGATGTAAAAACATACTTTTTTTTCTAAATCTCTGAAAAACATTGAAAATAGGGTCTCTTATCCAGTTTTAGAGAAAAAAAAATATTATCGTAAAATAATGATAAAAAACATAAAAATTGGTAGTTTGTGCAATTTTAGAGAAAAGAATATTTTCACACAAAAAAAAAATTTTTTTTGGTTTTCTTCCACCAACAAATGAAAATAAGATAAAAACATTGAAAAAGTCACTTTTTAGGCAGAAATTTTGTCTTGATACAAATTGCATATATTATACTTGTAAAAGAAGGTTTTGTGTAAAATGCCGTTAATACTCCTAAAAACGTTGAAAAACACGTCATTTAAGAATTTTTTGAGAAAAAAGTATATTGTCGCAATATTCTTTTTTTGTTTGTTTATTTTTTTATGAAAACAATGAAATAAACAGAAAACCATCGAAAATCTACTTTTTCGGTGAAGAGGAACTTTTTCTGTGAAATGCCATATATTCCTTTCTTCTTAACTAAAGAAAGATGGTCTTTCTTAGATGAGATGCTAATTCCTCTATAAACGCTGAAAAGGGGATAATTTAATCAATTTTGAGGGGAAAAAAAATTAATTGCAATTAAAAGATATTATATTTCTTGCTTTTTCCTTCATTTTAAATCAAAACATGGAAATATAAAGAAAAAACACTGAAAAATCCTTTTCTAAAAGAAATATATATTTTTTTCATTGAAATATCTTGTACTATTTTTTATATAACATGAAAAAGGGATTTTCTTCAAAATGTTGTTAAAACCAATAAAAAAGTTTAAATAGGGTAGTATATGTAAGTTTATAAAGACATAAATATATAGTGTATTGGTCTTGTTATTATTTAAAACATTAAAATTAAAAGAAGATTACTGAAAAACTAACTTTTGGATGTAAAAACATACTTTTTTTCTAAATCTCTGAAAAACATTGAAAAAAGGGTCATTTATGCAGTTTTATAGAAAAAAAAATATCGTAAAATAAGGATAAGAACTTAAAAATGGGTAGTTTGTGCTATTTTACAGAAAAGAAATATTGTCACAAAAAAGAATGTATGTTTTGGTTTTCTTCCAACAAGAAATGAAAATAAGATAAAAACATTGAAAAAGTCACTTTTTAAGCAGAAATTTTGTTTTTATACAAATTGCATATATAATGCTTGTAAAAGGGGGTTTTGTGTTAAATGCCATTAATACTCCTAAAAACGTTGAAAAACACGTCATTTATGAAATTTTTGAGAAAAAAGTATATTGTCGCAATATTCATTGTTTTTTTTATGAAAACAATGAAATAAACAGAAAATCATCGAAAAATCTACTTTTTCAGTGAAAAAGAACTTTTTTCTTGAAATGGCATATATTCCTTTCTTCTTAACTAAAAAAAGATTTTCTTTCTTAAATGAGATGTTAGATCTCCTAAAAACGCTGAAAAGGGGATAATTTATGCAATTTTGAGAGAAAAAATGAATTGCAATAAAAAGTTATTATATTTCTTGTTTTTTCCTTATTTTAATAAAAACACGGAAATGTAAAGAAAAAACACTGAAAATTATTTTTATAAAAGAAATATATATTTTTTTCATTGAAATGGCTTGTATTACATTCTATGTAACATGAAAAAGGGATTTTCTTAAAAATGTTGTTAAAACCAAAAAAAAGATTAAAATAGGGTAGTTTATGTAACTTTAAAGAGAAAAAAAATTTATAGTGTATTGGTTTTCTTTTAAATTAAATCATGAAAATTAAAAGAAAATTACTGAAAAACACACTTTTGGATGTTAAAACATATTTTTTTTTTAATCTCTGAAAATCATTGAAAAAAGGGACATTTATGCAGTTTTATAGAAAAAAAATATCATAGTAAAATAATGATAAAAACATAAAAATGGGTTGTATGTGCATATTTGGAGAAAAGAAATATTGTCACAAAAAAAATGTATTTTTTGGTTTTCTTCTATCAACAAATGAAAATAAGATAAAAACATTGAAAAAGTCACTTTTTAGGCAGAAATTTTGTCTTTATACAAATTGCATATATCATACTTGTAAAAGGGGGTGTTGTGTAAAATGCCGTTAATACTCCTAAAAACGTTGAAAAACACGTCATTTATGAAATTTTTGAGAAAAAAGTATATTATCGCAATATTCATTGTTTTTTTGTTTATTTTTTATGAAAACAACGAAATAAGCAGAAAATCATCGTAAATACTATTTTTTTCGGTGAAAAGGAACCTTTTTCATGAAATGGCATATATTCCTTTCTTCTTAACTAAAAAAAAAGATGGTCCTTCTTAGATAAGATGTTATTTCTCCTAAAAACGCTGAAAAGGGGATAATTTATGTAATTTTGAGAAAAAAAAAATGAATTGCAATAAAAAGATAATATATCTCTTGGTTTTTCCTTCATTTTCAATCAAAACATGGTAATGTAAAGAAAAAGCACTATAAAATATTTTTTCGAAAAGAAATATATATTATTTTTCATTGAAATTGCTTGTATTACATTTTATGTAACAGGAAGAAGGGATTTTCTTTAAAATGTTAAAACCAATAAAAAGGTTTAAATAGAGTAGTTTATGTAACTTTAAAGATTAAAAAAATATATAGTGTATTGATTTTGTTTTTAATTAAAACATGAAAATTAAAAGAAAACTACTGAAAAACTCAGTTTTGGATGTAAAAAGATATCTTTTTTCAAAATCTCTTAAAACCATTGAAAAAAAGGTCCTTTATGCACTTTTACAGAAAAAATGTATCATCGTAAAATAAGGATAAAAACATAAAAATGTGTAGTTTGTGCAATTTTAGAGAAAAGAAATATTGTCGCAAAAAAGAATGTATTTTTTGGTTTTCATCTCCCAACAAATTAAATAAAGATAAAAACTTTGAAAAAAGTAACTTTTTAGGCAGAAATTTTGTTTTTATACAAATTGCATATATTGTACTTGTTAAAAGGGGGTTTTGTGTAAAATGCCGTTAATACTCCTAAAAACGTTGAAAACCACGTCATTTATGAAATTTTTGAGAAAAAAGTATATTGTCGCAATATTCATTGTTTTTTGTTTATTTTATATTAAAACAATAAAATAAGCAGTAAATCATCGAAAAATCTACTTTTTCGGTAAAAAAAGAACTTTTTTCGTCAAATTGCATATTTACCTTTTTTAACTAAAAAAAGATGGCATTTCTTAGATGAGATCTTAATTCTCCTAAAAACGCTGAAAAGGGGAAATATTATGCAATTTTGAGAGAAAAAAAATTAATTGCAATAAAAGTTAATATATTATTGCTTTTCACTTCATTTTCAATTCAATATGGAAATGTGAAGAAAAACACTGAAAAACCCTTTTTCTAAAAGAAATATATATTTTTTTCATTGAAATGGCTTGTATTACATTTTATGTAACATGAAAAAGGGATTTTCGTCAAAATGTCGTTAAAGCCAATAAAAAGGTTTAAATAGGGTAGTTTATGTAAATTTAAAGAGAAAAAAAATATATAGTGTATTGGTCTTGTTTTAAATTAAAACATATAAATTAATTGAAATTACTACAAAAACTCACTTTTGGATGTAAAAACATCCTTTTTATTCTAATTCTCTAAAAAAATATTGAAAAAAGGGTTATTAATGCAGTTTTCGAGAAAAAAAATATAATCGTAAAATAAGGATAAGAACATAAAAATTGTTTTGGCAATTTTAGAGAAAAGAAATATTGTCGCAAAAAAGAATGTATTTTTTGGTTTTCTTCCACCAACAAATGAAAATAAGATAAAACATTGAAAAAGACTCTTTTTAGGCAGAAATTTTGTCTATATACAAATTGCATATATTATACTTGTAAAAGGATCTTTTGTGTAAAATGCCATTAATACACCTAAAAACGTTGAAAAACACCTGATTTATGAAATTTTTGAGAAAAAGTATATTGTCCCAATATTCATTGCTTTTTGTTTATTTTTATGAAAACAATTAAATAAGCAGAAAATCATCGAAAAGTTTCCTTTTTCGGTGAAAAGGAACTTTTTTCGTGAAATGGCATATATTCCTTTCTTCTTAACTAAAAAAAGATGGTATTTCTTAGATGAGATGTTAATTCTACTAAAAACGCTGAAAAGAGGATAATTTATGCAATTTTGAGAGAAAAAAAAATGAATTGCAATAAAAAGTTAATATATTCTTGCTTTTCACTTCATTTTCAATCAAAATATGGAAATATGAAGAAAAAACAGTGAAAAATCCTTTTTCTAAAAGAAATATATATATTTTTTTCATTGAAATGGCTTGAATTACAATTTTTATAACGTGAAAAAAATATTTTCTTCAAAATGTTGTTAAAACCAATAAAAAGGTTTAAATAGGGCAGTTTATGTAACTTTAAAGAGAAAAAAATATATAGTGTATTGGTCTTGTTTTTAATTAAAACACGAAAATTAAAAGAAAATTACAGAAAATCTTTTTTGGATATAAAAACACACTTTTTTCTAAACCTCTGAAAATAATTGAGAAAAGGATAATTTATGCAGTTTTATAGAAAAAATATATAATCGTAAAATAAGGATAAAAACATAAAATTGGGTAGTTTTTGCATTTTTAGAGAAAAGAAATATTGTCACAAAAAAAATGTATTTTTTAAATTTTTTTTCCCATCAACAAATGAAAATGAGATAAAAACATTGGAAAAGTCACTTTATAGGCAGAAATTTTGTCTTTATACAAATTGCATATATCATACTTGTAAAGGGGGTTTTGTGTAAAATGCCTTTAATACTCCTAAAAACGTTGAAAAACACGTCATTTATGAAATTTTTAAGAAAAAAGTATATTATCGCAATGTTCATCGTTTTTTGTTAATTTTTTTTTATGAAAACAACGAAATAAACAGAAAATCATCGAAAATTCTACTTTTTTGGTGAAAAGGAACCTTTTTCGTGAAATGGCATATATTCCTTTCTTCTTAACTAAAAAAAGATGGTCCTTCTTAGATGAGGTGTTATTTCTCCTAAATACGCTGAAAAGGGGATAATTTGTGTAATTTTGAGAGAAAACAAATGAATTGCATTAAAAAGTTAATATATCTCTTGCTTTTTCCTTCATTTTCAATCAAAACATGGTGATGTAAAGAAAAAACACTGAAAAATTCTTTTTCGAAAAGAAATATATATTTTCTTCATTGAAATGGCTTGTATTACATTTTATGTAACATGAAAAATGGATTTTCTTTAAAATGTTAAAACCAATAACAAAGGTATAAATAGGGTAGTTTATGTAACTTTATAGAGAAAAAAATATATAGTGTATTGGTCTTGTTTTTAATTAAAACATGAAAATTAAAAACAAACTACTGAAAAACTCAGTTTTGGATGTAAAAACATACTTTTTTCAAAATCTCTGAAAATCATTGAAAAATGGGTCATTTATGCAATTTTACAGAAAAAAACATCATCGTAAAATAAGGATAAAAACATAAAAATAAATCGTTTGTGCCATTTTAGAGAAAATAAATAATGTCGCAAAAAGGAATTTATTTTTTTGTTTTCTTCCACCAATAAATGAAATAGTAATAAAAACATTGAAAAAGTCACTTTCTTTTGTCTTTTTGTCTTTATACACATTGCATATATTATACTTGTTAAAAAGGGGTTTTATGTAAAATGCCGTTAATACTCCTAAAAACGTTGAAAAACACGTCATTTATGAAATTTTTGAGAAAAAAGTATAATGTCGCAATATTACTTATTTTTTGTTTATTTTTAATAAAACAATGAAATAAGAAGTAAATCATCGAAAAATCTACTTTTTCGGTAAAAAAGAACTTTTTTTCGTTAAATGGCATATATTCCTTTCTTCTTAACTAAAAAAAAGATGGTATTTTTTTAGATGAAATGTTAATTCTCTCAAAAAAGCTGAAAAAAGGATAATTAATGCAATTTTGAGAGAAAACAAAAGAATTGCAGTAAAATGTTAATATATTCTTGCTTTTCCTTTCATTTTCAATCAAAATATGCAAATGTGAAGAAAAAACAGTGAAGAATCCTTTTACTAAAAGAAATATATA
The DNA here is from genome assembly GCA_020233015.1 of Callinectes sapidus. Taxonomy (NCBI): domain Eukaryota; kingdom Metazoa; phylum Arthropoda; class Malacostraca; order Decapoda; family Portunidae; genus Callinectes; species Callinectes sapidus. The sequence goes on along the minus strand of JAHFWG010000048.1, from coordinate 975,092 downwards.
ATTTTTTTCATTGAAATACCTTGTAATACATTTCATGTAACAAGAAAAAAAGATTTTCGTCAAAATGTTGTTAAAACCAAAAAAAAAAGTTTTAATAGGGTAGTTTGTGTAACTTTAAAGAAAAAAAATATATAGTGTATTGGTCTTGTTTTTAATTAAAATATGAAAATTAAAAGAAAACTACTGAAAAGCTCACTTGTGGATGTAAAAACATACTTTTTTTCAAAATCTCTGAAAAAAACATTGAAAAAAGGGTCATTTATGCAGTTTTAGAGAAAAAAATATAATCGTAAAATAAGGATAAAAACATAAAAATGGGTAGTTTGTGCAATTTTAGAGAAAAGAAATATTGTCGCAAAAAAGAATGTATTTTTTGGTTTTCTTCAACCAACAAATGAAAATAAGATAAAATCATTGAAAAAGCCACTTTTTAGGCAGAAATTTGGTTTTTACAAATTGCATATATTATACTTGTAAAAGGGGGTTTTATGTAAAATGCTGTTATTACTCCTAAAAACGTTGAAAAAAACACGTCATTTAGGAAAAATGCCGTTAATACTCATAAAAACGTTGAATAACACGTCTTTTATGACATTTTTGAGAAAAAAAATATATCGGCACAATATTAATTGTTTTTTGTTTATTTTTTTTTACGAAACCAATGAAATAAGCACAAAATAATCGAAAAATCTACTTTTTCGGTGAAAAGGAACTTTTCACGTGAAGTGGCATATATTCCTTCCTTCTTAACTAAAAAAAGATAATCTTTCTTAGATGAGATGTTAATTCTCCTATAAACTCTGAAAAGGGGATAATTTATGCAATTTTAAGAACCATCTTTTTCACGAAAAAAGTTCCTTTTCCCCGAAAAAGTAGATTTTTCGATGATTTTCTGCTTATTTCATTGTTTTCAAAAAGAAAAAAAAAAACCTGAATATTTCGACAATATACCTTTTTCTCTAAAATTTCATAAATGACGTGTTTATCAACGTTTTAAGAAGTATTAAATGCATTTTACACAAAACCCCCTTTTACAAGTATAATATATGCAATTTGTATAAAGACAAAATTTCTGCCTAAAAAGTGACTTTTTCAATGTTTTTTTTTTATTTTCATTTGTTTATGGAAGAAAACCAAAAAATGCATTCTTTTTTGCGACAATATTACATTTCTCTAAAATTGCACAAAGTACCCATTTTTATGTTTTTATCCTTATTTTACGATGATATATTTTTTCCTCTAAAACTGCATTAATGACCCTTTTTTCAATGATTTTCAGATATTCAGAAAAAAGAATGTTTTTTCATCCAAAAGTGAGTTTTTCAGTAATTTTCTTTTAATTTTTATGTTTTAATTAAAAACAAGACCAATACACTATATATTTTTTTTCTCTTTAAAGTTACATAAACTACCCTATTTAAACCTTTTTATTGGTTTTAGCAACATTTTGAAGAAAATCCCTTTTTCATGTTACATAAAATGTAATACAAGACATTTCAATGAGAAA
>JAHFWG010000048.1:960233-968703 GCA_020233015.1 Callinectes sapidus | reverse complement strand
CATTGACGGACACTTTGAAGTGTCTGTCCCTCAGGTAACTCTCGAGGAGTTTAAGGAGTGGCCCTTCCACGCCGGCGGCACGGAGCTTCGAGACGAGGGCAGCATGCCACACTTTGTCGAAAGCTCCCTCTATGTCGAGAGCGACGACAGCGGCGGCATTACCCTCATCCAGGGCAGCACTCCACTCAGTCGAGAGTTGTAGGTGCAAGTCTCCGGCTGATCTCCCCTGTCTGAAACCGTATTGCCTGGTGCTCATTACGTGGTGCTTTTCAAGGTGCCGTGTTAGTCTTGAGACCACTATATTTTCTAGCACTTTACTAAGCACCGGTAATAGCGACACTGGGCGGTAGTTTTTTACTTCACTTTTGGAGTTTTTCTTATGAATGGGCACCACACTGCTCACTTTCCACATGGTGGGCCACATGCTGCTCCTGAAGCTATCATTAAATATAGTAGCAAGAGGTGGCGCCAACTCCTCAGCACACTGCCGAAGTAGGTGGGGGCTAATACTATCAGGCCCCACCGCCTTTTTCTCGTCCTGGTCTCGGAGTAGCACTCTCACTTCCTCTGCACTTGTTTTAACTGACATTATAGTTTCACTCACTAACTGTGGTGGAACATGTGGTGGCCTGTCAGGGTCCGCAACGCACATTTTTCCAGCGTAGTGTGCGGCCAGGAGGTTCGCCTTGTCCTCGGAAGATTGAGCCAAGCTTCCATCAGGCCGAATGAGAGCAGGCACGGAGCATCCCCGCGTCGCACCCTGTTCGTCCTTGACAAGGCTCCACCAACGTTTGTTTCCGATCTGACCGCCCCTCAGCTTGCTCCTGAGGTTCGCCTTCCACTCTTCCCTGGCCCACTCCTGAGTGGCTATCATGCGTGCTGCGGCCTCTCGGTGCCTTTGCCTGGTTCTGGCATTGGGATGTCTCTTCAAGGCCCGCCAGGCACGGTACTTGGTCTCAGCGGCAGCACGGCATTCTGGGCCAAACCAAGGCTGGTCAGATGCTTTGGTGGTGTGGGCGGAGTGAGGTACCCATCGGAGCTGAAGGTCGTGAAGCAACTTACTGAGTCGCTGAACCTGCTGGTCAACATCACCACTTAACACATCCCTCCAGACTGTGGTTTTCAGATCAGCCCGAAGAGCTTCCCAATTTGCTGCTTCCCACCTCCAGAGAGTGGGGGTGAAGCTCTCCTCACGTGGTTTCCTGAATTGTATTTTGGTTAGGACTGCCACGTGATCTGAGGTACCAACAAAGTCTAAGGGAAAACGCTGGATGGAGTGGTGAGGCAGGTCCGTCACGACTGGGTCGAGGGATGATCCTGAGCGGTGTGTGGGGAATGTGACGTAGTTGTGTAGGTTGTGCACAACCAGCAGGGGGTTGAAGGCATCCTGTACCAGGTGCTGGTTGAGGTCACCTAATACCACCACACTCTCGCACTGATTGGCCGTCATCATGGTATCAATGTTACCAGTCAGGTAGTCTAATAACACTGAACCCTGACGCGGTGGCCGGTAACATCCCACGCACAACAAACCTTTTCCGTCTCCATCAATTATTTTCAACGCAACTAGTTCTATTTCACTGGGCGCTGGTAGCGGAAGCTCCACCACCTGGACGTTTAGCGATTCTTTATGACAGAACGCTATCCCGCCACCCTGTGTAGAGCGGTCTTTCCGTAGCCAGGTGGAGTAACCCTTTACGCGAGCATAGGTGACCGGCACTTTATCGTCTAAGAATGTCTCGCACACAAACACTAGATCTACACTATTCTTAACAATACCACTATGAGTCAGCTCCCCAATGTTAGTGTGGAAGCCTCTCAAGTTGGCAGACACCACTTTGAGTTCACTACTGGTAGGCGTGTAGCATCGCCGGGAAGTGCTGTTGTGGTGCTCCATGCTGGAAGGCGAAGGCAGGGTGCGGAGGGCGTTGCCACGGGTACTGGTGTACTGGCAGTCCCTGAGGAGGTACCAATGGGCGGCCCAGCGGTCCCACCCTTTGCTGAGCGTTAGGTTGCTGAAGCTGCCAAGCTACACCTCGCAGTAGGGATATCGTGTCCTGGCTAGTCTGCCTGACTGCTTGAGCCAGCTCCTGCTGCTTCTCGTCCGCAATTCTTACCCGGCAGTTTTGGGAAGAGTGATACCGGCCTTGGCAGTACTCACACGGTTTTCTCGGGCACTGGGCCTGAGTGTGGCCGTGACGCCAGCACTGAAGGCACCTGGTCTGCTGCTGTCTTGTACTGGATGCTTCTTGTCGTGGTGCTGTTCCTCTTGCTGCAGGTTTCTTTTTCCTCCGGGGTTGTGGGCGCTGTCCTCTTCCTTCCTGGGTGCCTTGCTGAGAGCTGAGTTGCCTTTCAGCTGCACTCTCGTCATGGGCGGTGCTGTCAGTTGTGTCCCCACCTGTTGTTGCCGAGTCAGTCTCCTCTACCGACGTCTGCTGAGCGGAGGCTGGATGGGCAGGAGAGGGAGGAGAGGGAGGGGGAGGGGGAGGAGGGGAGGAAGAGCGACTAGGCTGAGAGTGGGGAGGGCTTCTTGCCCTGGCCGCGCGAGTCACCGCCTCACACTCTGCTTCTATGTTGTGAGGTCGTGCTGTGCACGCAACTGACCTCTGCTGCTTTTCCTCGAAGGTGAGGGTGGCTAGAAGAGTGTCTACAGTACTCAATTCATCCACCAGTGTGCGTCGTCTGCCTATTAAGTAATCCTTAACACACCTATAGTTATTCAGCAGGCTTTGTGTTGAGGTTAGGTCACGACGGAGATTCTTTACCACCTTCTTCAGTTCTCTCTCTCTCTCTCTCTCTCTCTCTCTCTCTCTCTCTCTCTCTCTCTCTCTCTCTCTCTCTCCTTGTGACCCGCATTGGTAGTTATTCCCTCCAAAGTGTAACGTGAACACAGAACAGAATTGCACAAATCTACAGAACAAGAACAACAACAACAAAAAAAGAAAGAAAAAAAAAGATAAAGAAAAAAAAAACGCGGCCAGTATGTTTGTTTGTTTGGCATCTGAATAGTGCCATCACTAGAGCGGTGTGTTGCGGTGCCGTTCGTTAAATTCCGGGGGTGGGGGGGAGGGGTGTATTTGTGTGGCCTCCGTTTAATTAAAGCGACGTGTATTAGTTTGCGTGCGTGCGGGAACACCTGATATATTATATGTTTTTTACCTGATGTTTTTATTGAGGTTTAGTACTGCATCACTGACGGGGTAACGGAGGAGCTTTAACTTCCTTCTGTACCGTGGCGCTTTTCTATATTTATTCTGCTTGTTATTGGGTGGTTTTATGCAGATTCAGAAATTCACGTGGGGATTAAAGTATTCAAACTCTGGTCATGAATTTTCTGACCTCCACAGACTCTTCCTAACGTCAATAAAATCGTCTAATCACACCCGAAAGTTATAATAAAAGTATGTTCAAGTACTGAAGGAGTTAAAACAACAACAACAACAATGACAGTAATAACAAGAACAACAATAACAATAACAACAACAACAACAGCAGTAATGATCTGGAATGTAATGCTGATTGGAATAGTTTGTAGGAATTGAATATCCTGAAGAGAACTTAAATAATAACTTTGCCATACATCAAGGTGTCCATATTGTAGAAAATAAATAAATGAATAAAATAACATGTGAAGTAGAATAATATGATAATAGTACTGAATAAATTAACAAAAAAATAAATCAATAGAAATCATTAATAGTAACTAAAGAACACAAGATGAAACAAAGAAGTGACACCAGGAATTGTGTTAGGTGTGCCCTGGAATAGACGAACAGCCGGCATATACAACGGGAGAACACTGGACTCGCCTTACGTCTTGCTGTGGAATCATAATAGACCGACGATGCATGAACGAACGAATGAATGAATGAACAGCGCTGATTACCTCGCTTCCTACCCACACTGAGATCAGACAAAGCGAGTTTTTACTGAACATATTAAACGTACCATCACAACGAGTGGCGAAGGTTTGGAAGCCTCTTTTTTTCTTTCTTTCTTTCTTTCTTTCTTTCTTTTTTTTTATTTTATTTTATTTTTTTTTTTTTTTGTATAGGTGGTGACGGTGTAAACTCACTAGACTGTAGCGGTTCGGCGACACACGGGCCAGGTAGAAAAGCATCACCCTAGAGGGACACAGGTTCGCCGGCTTTTTATCAGTAGAGGACTCAGACAAACACGCGGGGGGGGGGGGGGTTGTGTTCTCCCGTATATGTCCAAATGCCCGTGTCGCGGCGTGGTGGCGGAGGGGCTGTGGAATTAATGAACCAGAACACTCCACGCCTTCCACTACATTAATTTTATGGGTCGATGGTGGCTGACCCAACCCCCCAGTGTCTTGTGGTGCACTGCTCGCCGCCTCGCTAATGGACCCGTCACCTCCTCACTGTCTTCACTCCTTCACTCCTTCACGCCTCCTGCTCCTCTTCCTTGCATCTCTGTTAGATCATTTGCTTCCCATACGGTGTTTTATTATGTGGTTACTGCGTGGCTATGGTAATTAACTGATTCACACCTCCTCCTCCTCCTCCTCCTCCTCCTCCTCCTCCTCCTCCTCCCTCCCTATGTGTTTTATGATTGTCTTGTTACTTCGGTAAAACTCAATCCATCTCTTTATTTTTGTTAGTGTGTTCTAATCTAGGAGAGACAAAAAAAAAAAAAAACTATACAAAGAGAGACCCATTGAAGGTAACCTGACTAAAAATTATGGGTTGCGTCGCTAAAACTCAGTCAATCTTATTTATGTAAGTGTTCTTTGCCTACCGGAGATAAAAAAAAAAAAAAAAGCTGTACAAAAGAGAGCGACTGAAGGTGAACTGTCTCAAAAATAGTATAGTGAAGAGGGGTTTATCCAATATTTGCGGATCTGTCAGTCAATCTCAGTGTTTCCTCTCGTGTGGCCCTGAGTGGAGTTGTAAGGCTGCACCACGACACGGCCCTGGCATAATGTGAATTGTCGCTGCTTTACTAATGGACCTGTCACTTCCTCACCGCTTCTACCTTGTACTTATCTCCCTTTTATGAATCCCTTCTCAGTTCAATTCCTTATGTGACTCAATGTGATCCAGGTCTTTTTTTTTTTTTTTTTTGTCTTATCAGTTTTTGTGGCATAAAAATAAAAGTTCATAGGCATTTGTAAGGCTGCCCCGCCACGCTTCTTTCTTGTGGCTTGTGTGAATTTTATCCGTGTTTGGACGTGGGGACATTAACCCCTTCAGTTCTGTGACACATTTTTACCTCAAGCTTTAAGTGTAGTTAGACGATTTTATTGACATTAAGAAGGGTCTATAGAGGTCAGTAGATTCATGGCTAGAATCTGTACTATTTCCATTCCTATATGAGTTTCTGAAATTGTATAAAATCGGCAAATAATAACCAGAATAAATATGAAAATGAGTCACAGTACTGAAGGGGTTAACAGGTTGACTTGTGAAGGTGTGAGGGAGTATAATGTTGTCATGGCTGATATAGATAGGTGTTAATATGATTATATCTTGTATATTTTGGAGCTATCTGTTGTTGTTTTTTTTGTTTTGTTTGTTTTTGTTCTTTTTTTTATTTTCTTCTTCTTCTTCTTCTTCTTCTTCTTCTTCTTCTTCTTTTTCTTCTTCCTCTTCCTCTTCCTCTTCCTCTTCCTCTTCTTCTTCTTCTTCTTCTTCTTCTTTTTCTTCATTACCATCATCATCGTCATCTTATTCTTATTCTTATTCTTATTGTTTTTTTTATCATTATCATTATTTTTCTACTTGTTCATTTCTTTACTTCTTGTTGAGGGGCGCTTTATGACCCCGTGATTGTGATGGAGTTCATGTAACCAATCAATTAATCACTAAATCCTTTCTTGTTCTCGTTAGTGACTCCTCCACGACCACCAGGTGCCTCGCCAGGTAGGTACTGCCGGGTGTGTGTGTGTGTGTGTGTGTGTGTGTGAGTGTGTGTGTGTGTGTGTGTGTGTGTGTGGGATGGTGTTTACTTACTATATTAATTGTGTTTATTTGTGTGGCCGCGTTTTTGCTTTGTCTATCTGTTTGTTTTGACGTGGCTGTAGTTTTTATTGTGTTGTGTCATTTACAGTGATGTCGTATTTGTTTACCTATTTGTTTATTTGCTTGTGTACTGACTCGATGTGATTGAAGCACCGATCCATTCTTCCTTCTATTCATTTGTCCTACGATTCATTTATAACAGGCTGTCCATCCTTCGATCCATCCATCCATCCTTTCGTCCTATAACTATCCATTTACCTCTATTTACCTCTATTTCTATCACCATTATTTTCCAGCCATTACAAAATCTTTACACCATTCCTCTTTGTCCTGTCTCCTCTCTTTTTCCTCCTCCCTTGCCTTCATTAAACCTTCTTTGTTGCTGTTTGGCCTCCCTATGTGGCATCTTTACTCGTGTATAGTGGTCATTATCTGGAGTTCTTTTATATAGACCTTACCAGCGTAGATGTATGGAGCTCACTGACGGTACGGTGAAAAGCGAATGTTACAGGAAACAAAAACAGATAAGACAAAGGTCGCAGACAGACAGGCAGGCAGGCAGGCAGGGAGGCAGGCAGGCAGGAAAGCAGGATGGAAGGAAGATGTAGCATGTGGAGTGACAAATGGAACGGTGAGTTGAGAGTCATTACTGCACTGGGAGGTGGATGACAGAGTGGTAGTGTGTTGGTGGTGGTGGTGGTAGACAGTGGTGGGAGTGGTGATAGTGGTGTTGTTGGCGGACGAGAAGGGTGTTTGGGGGGGTGTAGCCTGAGTGTGTATGAGTGTAGCCTGAGTGTGTATGGGTGTAGTCTGTGTGTGTATTGGTTTAGCCTGTGTGTGCATGGGTGTAGCCTGAGTGTGTATGGGTGTAGCCTGAGTGTGTATGGGTGTAGCCTGAGTGTGTATGGGTGTAGCCTGAGTGTGTATGGGTGTAGCCTGAGTGTGTATTGGTGTAGCCTGTGTGTGCAAGGGTGTAGCCTGAGTGTGTATTGCTATAGCCTGTGTGTGCATGGGTGTAGCCTGTGAGTGCATGGGTGTAGCCTGAGTGTGCATGAGTGTAGCCTGTGTTTGTATAGCCTGTGTGTGTATGGGTGTAACCTGTGTGTGTATGGGTGTAGCCTGAGTGTGTATGGGTGAAGCCTGTGTGTGTATGGGTGTAGCCTGAGTGTGCATGGGTGTAGCCTGAGTGTGTATTGCTATAGCCTGTGTGTGCATGGGTGTTGTAGCCTGTGAGTGCATGGGTGTAGCCTGTGTGTGTATAGCCTGTGTGTGTATGGGTGTAACCTGTGTGTGTATGGGTGTAGCCTGAGTGTGTATGGGTGTAGCCTCTGGGTGTATGGGTGTAGCCTGAGTGTGTATGGGTGTAGCCTGTGTGTGTATGGGTGTAGCCTGAGTGTGTATGGGTGTAGCCTGTGTGTGCATGGGTGTAGCCTGAGTGTGTATGGGTGTAGCCTGAGTGTGTATGGGTGTAGCCTGAATGTGTATGGGTGGAGCCTGAGTGTGCATGGGTGTAGCCTAAATGTGTATGGGTGTAGCCTGAGTGTGTATGGGTGTAGCCTGAGTGTTGTTGTTAAAGAAGTAATGTAGTAATAAGTAATAAGTAATAAGTAAATAAGTAATGTAGTAATAAGTAATGTAGTTGTTAAAGAAGTAATGTAGTGTCCATTTATCAGCTGCTTTCGTCATGGGTAGACGTGAAGCAGGTCTGGAACAATGGAGGCGCGAGTGGGTACTGTTCTGTTGTACGTTCCTGAAGAGTGTCGTGAACAATGTGCGGAGAGGGATGGGCTGAGTCACCAAACAAGACTTCCTCTTAAACCGCAGACCTTCCGTGGGTGGAGAGACGCCCTGGGCCGCCCGTAATGCACTTGACGCAGGACAATTATCCATTTGGTTATTGTGTCGAGGATCATCAGTGACTTTGTAATTACAGACTGGCATGAGTGACAGTTTCACAGCTCATTTTGCTGGTCATTCTGGCTCATTAAGTCTGAGCATATATCATTGCATTTCATCTGATGTTTCATGTAGAATCGGAGTAAGTTTGACACCTTTGAGTCTGTTCGTTCTCTCCCACCACTCTATTTCCTTTGATCTTTAGAAGCAATGTCTTTTCTTTTCGCGGTATTCGTTATTGTAACTCTTGTGCAATTAACACGTTTTAAAAGACAATTGATTTTTCTTTCCTCGGCAATTCTTTCACACGCACATATCATTTACATAACTAAAGGCGATAAATAACAATGATCTTATGTTGATTTTCCTTTGGGCTGCTAACCTGTAGAACTCTTCCTTAAAGAACTGTGTTTAGGACTGAAACCAAGGTAGCGTTTTATTTATTTATTTATTTATTTATTTATTCATTTATTTATTCATCTATTTGTTTTATCTATTTAACCATTCATTTATTTTTATTTATTAATTTTATTTATTTATCTATTTATTATTTTCATTTTTTATTCTTATTTATTTATTTTTTTTATTTG
>JAHFWG010000048.1:710831-721938 GCA_020233015.1 Callinectes sapidus | reverse complement strand
AACTGTAAGTGTGTGTGTGTGTGTGTGTGTGTGTGTGTGTGTGTGTGTGTGTGTGTGTGTGTGTGTGTGTGTGTGTGAAGGGAAGGTTCAGTATGTGCGGCAATAGTGGACTAAGTGATTGTGATTAAGTGATGAATGTAGTTCGTAGTACTCTGGTGGCGGTTGTGTGGAAGGGAAGGGGGAGATAGCGAGGGGAGGAGAAGGGCGGTGAGGGGAGAGGAAGAGGGGGAGAGGAACAAGGAATAGTGGAATTCTCTCTCTCTCTCTCTCTCTCTCTCTCTCTCTCTCTCTCTCTCTCTCTCTCTCTCTCTCTCTCTGACCTCCATATACCCTCCCTAATACCAACAGAATCGTCTAATCCCACCCAAAACTCGTGGTAAAAATGTGTCCCCCGTACTGAAGGGGTTAGTTAATACACACACACACATCACCAAACCCTCACTTACCTGGTATTTGCACTTATCACAAGCCCAGGGAGCATCATTGGAGGGTACAAGGGGGTCTGTGCACAAGATGGAACCCCCACAACCAGGCTGAGAGCACTTGAGGGCCCCGAAGTAGGTCCCCATCTCTGTAGGGTCGCGGCATCTCTCGCAGGCACAGTCAAAGAACTTGCCATAACGGAGGTGTTTTCGTCGCTCAGTGGTCGCGGAGAGGATGTGCGTGTATGTGGCTGAAGGAGGAGAAAGAGCCAACGACGTTAAGATAAGGAGATATTGCATTAAACAGGATGAAAAGAGATAGGGTATGTAATGATGTAAGGAAACGTGAGATAGCAAAACGGATAGAATAATGAGGGAAAAAATGTTGGAAGGTGAAAAATAGTATTAACAAGAGGATTTAAATGTATATGATGAAAGGAGAAATGTAATAAAATGAAAGAAGGACAAGAGGAGTAAAGAAGAACTGGAAATTGTATACAGAAAGTGCAGAAAATAGGAGACTCTTAGTAAAAAAAGCTAAGAGAGAGTGGAAGGAGAAAAGAACAGGTAAAATTGAAGACGGGGAAGAGGTAATAGGGTAATAAGGGAGAAAGGAACGTTAAGTGAAGGTAAACGGAGGAAGAAACAAAGAAGGTAGAAAAAGGGAATTAGCTATAATGAAAGGATTAGCTGAAGAATGAAGGAGTGAAGGTGAATGAGTAAGATACGTACAAAGAAAGAGAAAGGGACACACACACACACACACACACACACACACACACACACACACACACACACACACACGTTACAATTACAGCCCTGAAATCAACGCCCATACTCCCTAACTACCCTCTCATTAGACCCTCCCGCTAATCACCCACCTTCCTACCCTTCCTTCCTCCCTCCTTACCACCACCACCACCACCATCACTCCATCCATCCACCCCACTTCCATAACCATCCCTCCCCTGCCTCTGTCTCCAACATCAACCCACTACAAACAAAGGAAGAACAAGCAGCACCATACTTGTTGTCTCTAATGTTGTTCGCCATTAGCTACATAAAAACAAAAAAAAAACGGATATGCAGAGTAATGAAGATAAGAAGAGATGAAATGAAATGCATTAACCAAGTGATAAAATAAATGAAAATGAGATGGTCTTGGCCACGTAATAAGAAGAGAAGGCGAGAATCCGATTGAAGTAGTCTTAGAGAAACTATTTGAGAGAAGACGGTAAAGGGGAAGATGGGAAGTGAGATAAAGAGAGATAAAGACTCCGGTAGACCTGCTAGGGGTGGGAAGCACTGAATGAAGAAAGTGGGTGTGACTCATATCTGGAATCAATCTCTGACGACGAAAGAGGAAGGAGAACAACAACAACAGCCACAAGAACAGGAACAACAACAACAACAACAACAATAACTTCAATAACAACAACAAGCAAAAGAAGAAAAATAAAGAAAGGGAGAGAAGAAGAAGAAGAAGAAGAAGAAGAAGAACAACAACAACAACAACAACAACAACAACAACAACAACAACAACAACAACAACAACAACAACAACAATCAAAGATAAGGAAAAGGAGAAAAGAAGAAGAAGAAGAAGAAGAAGAAGAAGAAGAAGAAGAAGAAGAAGAAGAAAAAAAAAAAAAAGAAGAAAAACACACACACACACAAACAATAACAAACATCTAAAGTGAACACTATTACTACCCATCCTTACCACTACCACCCATGGCTCCTACCACCCCACCCCATCACCCCCCAATGGCCCCTACCACCCTACCCCATCACCTCCCCATGGCTCTCCTCCCCTCACCTGTGATCTGCTCGCCTTTCTTGATGGGTCTGGAGGCGATCACCACCATGGTCATGTCGTCCATCAGGGTGTGGTGGGTGTTGTTGCAGCAGAAGTGGGACATCATGGCACACAGCGGGTACACGCCTCGGATGAAGTACTGCTCCTTGGTGCCTGAGGGGGGAGGAGAGGGGGAAGTCATGGGTTCGAATCCTGGCCATGGTTCAAAGGGAGGTTGGGCGTCCACTCGGGGTAACGGTTCCTAAATGGGTGGGTTTTAAGATAGATGTTGCTTGGGAGGGGGGGGGAAGGGTGAAGGAGTAGTGAGGTAGGAATGATACGAGAACCAAGCGCATGAGTTCGAATCCTGGCTATGGTTCAAGGGGGGAGATTGGGCATCCACTCGGGGTAACGGTTCCCAAATGTGTGGGTTTTCAGATAGATGTTGCCTGGGGAGGGGGGAAGGCGAAGGGTGAAGGAGTAGTGAAGTAAGTTCGAATCCTGGCCAAGTATCAAAGGGAGATTGGGGCATCCACTTGGGGTAACGGTTCCCCCCCCATACCCCCCCCCAAAAAAAAAGCACATTTGAAAACTAGTGACAATTTGAATAAAGCCTTTTTGAAATGGTAGAGGTGAAACACGGAAATCTTTAAGAGCACGAGCGTCAAGACTCACCGGGTATGTTGCTTCGGACTTCGTGGCAGTTGACATCGAGGATTCCAGTGATAGAGTGAAGCAGCTCCTCTTCCGCCTCAACCTTCAGCTTGCCTCTCAGATAGTCCACCACGTTGTGCTGAGGAGGGAGGGACGACGGGGAGGAGGACGGGGAAGAGGAAGGGGGAAGGGAGGTGGAGCAGGAACAGAGGGAAAGAATGAGTTCAGTTAATTAGTTTTTTGTTCAATCTTTTTTATCTGTTTTCTTTTTTTGTTTCGGTGTTTGCATCTCTCTCTCTCTCTCTCTCTCTCTCTCTCTCTCTCTCTCTCTCTCTCTCTCCCTCTCTCTCTCTCTCTCTCTCTCTCTCTCTCTCATTCCCACGCCCGCCCACTTATCTCCCCCTCTGCCTCGCACCACGCCCTCTGCGCCACGCCTTCTCCACCACCACAAACACTCACAAACCCCACAGCCTGACCTCCCTCTTCTCCCAATATATCTTCCAAAGTGCAATCAGACTCGTTTTAACACACATACTGTAAATGTATTTTTCTTCCTCTCTTGCTTTGTTTTAGTTCAATGTTATATTTTTCTTCTATCTCATTCTTGTGTTTTATTTATTTGATTTATTCACATGCATCACTAAGCTCTATTTTTTTTTTCTTTGTATTCTTAAAAATTTTTTCAGTGTCTTGTCTTGACTTTTTACAATGAACTCCACTGCGAATTACTGCAATTTTCATGGGTATCCTGATTTATGTATGATTAACGGAAGGAAAAATACATAACAGCCTGAAGTAGAAGTTAATGGAATTGTCAAATGTGTTTTATGATTCTAGTAATAATTCAACAAGGATTCTACATTGTCAATTGTAAACATAACAGACTCAAATGGAAGTTACTGCAGTTTCTAAGGATGTTCTAATGATGATAGCGACAGTTTGGCAAAAATTCCACACTGTGAGTAAAAGCAACATAGGAGGCTCTTGTAGAAGTTCATAGAGTTTTCAAGAATCTTTCCAGGATTCAAGAGATCATCTAATAAGGATTTTACATTATTAGTACTATAAATACCCACAAGAACCCGTATAATGACCTCTGTAGTCTTGTAGTCCTTGCAAAATTCACCTGACAACAAATGAGAGCGATTAACCTGCTTTGTCACGAATTTAGAGTATGATTAGACGATTTTATTAACATTTGGTTGGATCTTTGGAGGTCACAAGATTAATAACCAGAGTCTGTACTGTTCTAATCCCCACATGAGTCTTTGAACCTGCTTAAAAATAGACAAAAAATAAGCAGAATGATTATGAAGATGCGTCCCAGTACTGAAGAGGTTAAGAATACGGGGCAATGTTCTCAAAAGTCTCTGCGTCCCATAAGTCCTTACCTGCTCCCTGTTCCAGAGCTCAGTGCCGCGCCTCAGGTCATTGTGGCTCTCCATCGCCATCATGGTGCTCCACTTCTTTGGCGCCATTTCTCTCAGGCAGAAACACCTGATGACGTAGAAAAGTAATGGTAGCAGAAGTATGTCTGGCTCCTGTAGTAGTGGTATTTGTATTATTATTTTTGTGTGTATGTGGTTTATAATTCTTTTTCCTTGTTTTTTCCTCTTTTAAATATCTGATCGGCAGGGAAGTCGGGTCATCATAAGAGAAGCGCTGGAGAAGAGTAAGTTTAAAAGAAAAGCCCACTAGGATATTAGGGTCTAAAGTGGAGTAAAAAAAAAAAAAATAATAGTCCAAAAGTATAGAAAAAACAAATACAGAAGCAGGCAGAAGGGGTTCCAAAATTTGACAGAGAAAAGAGTGAATGATTAAGAACACCGGTTAACTGTTGCTTTCGAGAAGTGGACAGAATAAGGATGAGAGAAAATAAAGTCTTGCGTGGCGACGACGTGGGAGGAGAGCAGGCATGCAGTTAACAAGGTAGAGAGCAATTAGAGTGAAAATAGCGGTACAGCTTAATAAGAGATGCAATTTAGAAGAGATAAGAGGGAGGAGGATGAAGTTAGTGGAGAGAAGGAGTTGATAAGACATAATGCTTTTAATTCCATCCTATTTAGAAAGGTGTATAGACTGTTGTGGTAGTAGTAGTAGTAGTAGTAGTAGTAGTGGTAGTAGTAGTAGCAATGATGGTGGTGGTGGTATTAGCAAGTGTTGTTGTTGTTGTTATTGTTGTTGTGGTGGTGGTGGTGGTGGTGGTGGTGGTGGTGGTAGTGGTGGTGGTGATTGTGGATGTGACTGCTGTTGTGGTTGTGGTAGTTGTTGTTATTACTACTGTTGTTGCTGATGATGTTGTTAAAGTTGTTGTCATTGTTGTTATACCAATACTATTCAAGCATAACACTTCACCAACACTCACAACCAATAACAAGATTTCTCGGTAACACACACACACACACACACACACACACACACACACACACACACACACACATCTCTCAGCCACCACTCCCACACACTCACCACCACAAACTTTCTCACACTCACGGCCTTCCCTCCCTCCCTCTCTCCCACACTCACTCACCACCACCACCACCACCACCACCACCACCACCACTCAGTCTCCCTCGCCCAACACTCACCTGAGCGGCAACATGAACTCGTACATAAACATATCCTCGCTGAAGTCACTCTGGCGCGGCTTGTACCCTGAGGCAGCGAAAACCTTGCACTCCAGAGGGTGGTGACCGCGTCCCTCACACTCCTTGGAGCACAGCGGCCATCCACACCTGCAGAAGGCGATGGCGAGGGTTATGAAATAGGCAAGTACTGGTATTTCCTATTTTACGTGATGTATAGAGATTTGATGGTATTGTGTAAACAGCAATAGTGTAGAGAAATGTTTATGATTGTTTTAAGGCACGAAAACTAATGGGAATGTTGAGGTTAAGTGATTTCATTTGTTACACTGAATTACTTTGTGCCTAAATTCATTCATAGTAAGTCAATAATTACAATTCCTCTCAACATCTGCTTCGGTATCATATCTCCTTGTCGTATTTGTTAGTGTATTGTACCATTCTCTCAATGATAAAGGACAACAAAAGATGTTTTTCATTATGCTATCAAAAAAACTCGTTGATTTATCCAGAAAACTTCAAATATATTTGTTATTTTCCATATTTTAATTAAAAAATCATGAAATTTGAAGGGAAACTGAAGACATCTCTAGTTTCCTCAAGATTTTACGAAAAACTAATAAATTCATTAGAAACATCCTTCGCCGGACATGGGAAACACCGGATGTGTGAAGACCGGCGCCCATAGGAACACATGACCAGCGAAACCATTGCGCGGCGTTCCTACCGTTGTGGTCTCGCTGGCAGTGCGGCATCATGGGAATACACCCTCAATTAAGAGTCAATGCAATACGAAATCCTGCGCATGTGCCCAACCGACAAAAATCATTCTTGTGAAAGCATCCTAAAACTTCAATAAAAACAACTAATATACCAGAGAATGAGACGAAAATAAGCACGAAATGCGTACGGTAAGAAATGAGATAGAGATGTGCGTAGAATGCGTATGCTATGAGGATAAAAGACAGGAATTAAAAAGACGGAAGAAGAAAGTGCATAGGCAGGAAGGAAGGCGTGGCAGGCAGGATGGAGGTGATAATACAAGGACGTGGGAGGCAGGAGAAGGAAAGGCTGCTTGTGCATGTGGGAGACTAACAGATAGAATAGGGAGGCTGGGGAATAAAAGAAGAGGAAGAGAGGGAGAGAATCATGCGAGAGAGGAGTAACAGGGATAAGTGTCGTGGTGAGTGATGAGAGAGAGAGAGAGAGAGAGAGAGAGAGAGAGAGAGAGAGAGAGAGAGAGAGAGAGAGAGAGAGAGAGAGAGAGAGAGAGAGAGAGAGAATAGAGAGAGAGAGTAACAGTGAGGTGAGAGATGAGGAAGATGAATGAAGTGTTAGGAATGAGAAATGAGAAGTGAGAAATAAAAAGATGTGAGATGGAAGTAAGAGGTGAAGAGATGAGGAGTGAGGAAGGAAAGATGAGGAAGAGGAATGAGAGCTGAGAGGAATGCAGTAATATAAACACAATAATTAATACATATTATTCCTCTCTCATTTAACTTCTCTATTGTATACGTTATTTCTTTCTATATTTTTTCTAACTCTCCCTCCTCTCAGCTGTGTTCTTCTTTTCTAGGTAAATATTTAAGAATTTCCTTATCCTTTTTTCTTCTTCGAGTTTTAATTTTCATTTATCTATTTATTTATCTCCTTATTCTGATCATGTCGTTTTAATTTCGTTTCGTGATTACCAGGTATTTATCATGTTTATTATCATTATTATTTTTTTTCTCTCTCATTCCTTTTCTTTCCCCTTCTATCACTTTTCCTTCTCTTTTTCTACTCGTTTACTTCTTAGCTCTCTCCCTTCTTCATTCACTCTCTTCTTCCTTCTTTCCTCTTCTCTCTCTCACACTTACTCAGTACTCACTCCTTTAATCCTTCAATCAATCACGCTTCCTGTATCTGTCACGCGTCCTCTTCTTCCTTTCTCTCTCTTCTTCCCTTCATCCTCTATTTCTTCCTTCCCTTCCTCCTTTCATCCTTCCATCCCTTCCGTTCCTCTCCCTTCGATCATTCAATCTCTCATTCTTTTCTTTTTTTACCTTCTATCTTCCTGTTATCATTCAGTTCCTCATTGCTTCCTCTCTTTCCTCTCTACTTCCCCTTCCTTCTCTCTTTTCTCCATCCTTTCTTTCCATGTGTATCTAATCCAATGGTTCCCAAACTGGGGTCCGCGGACCCCTGGGGGTCCCTGGGAAGGTCCTAGGGGGTCCGCGATACAATGAAAAAAAAAAAAAAAAAAACATTTGCAGCCCCAGTAAAAAATATATAGAATAAAAAATATACATCACTTAGTTTTACAATGATAAGCTTGATTTGAATTTAATTACCAGTGGTGACACTACATACTATAATTATCTTTCTATTGTGGCTGCTTTTTTACAAATTTTACTTTGTATCAAATTTAAAACAATAAAACATGCTGAAAATATTTTACCTTTTTATTTATACTTTCGTCGTGCAGGAATATGCTAATAGTAAATACCCTACGGCCTACACCAATGTTGTAATCATGTAATAGGTATCTTGGCAGGTAATGATAACTTTTGATTTGCTGGGGGTCCTCGGCTGAGACTTGCAATGTCTGGGGGGTCCTTGGCATGGAAAAGTTTGGGAACCACTGATCTAATCTATCACTTCAATGTTGTACTATTTTTTTTTCTTTCTGCGACCGTTCATTCCTTTAAATCGTTTTTTTTATATATATTTTTATCCATGAATACTTAATCTATCATTCTCTCACTTTTCTCTCTCCTATTTAAAGTATCATTCTACCTATCCCCCTTTTCTCTCTTCCTTTTCCCCCCTCTTTCACTCACTCGTAGAAATAACAACAATAATAACTCACTCACACACTCGTCACTTACTTGCTGCACCGATACCCATCCCAGGACTCCAGTTGGCGGTAACAGCTGAGGCAAATGAGATCCGTGGTCTGCTTGGGTCCTGTCACGATGGGGTGGTCAACGAATATCACCTCCGCCTCTGCTATGTCCCGCACGGCTATGGTGCATCTGTCAGGGAAAGATTGGTGGGTGGGTCAGGTGTTGGTGAGGTGAGGTGAGGGAGGTGGTATATGGTTGGGTGGGTGGGTGGTAGGTGTTGAATGCAAAAGTGTGTAGGAAGGGTATGAGAACTGTTTGTCTTTGTGTGTTTTTTCTCTCCCCCTTTCCCCCCCCCCCCACCCCTCTCTCTCTCTCAGTTCTTTTCTACATTCTTCCCTTACTTCTTTTTTTTCCCTTTCCTTTATTCGCTTTATTGGAAAGACGTTTTGTGTTATCGCATACCAATATAATGCACATAAATATAACATACCTTCCATAGGGTTCCACGTATTCAATATTCCACTTCCTCTTTTCCTTCTGGTCTATGACATGAGGAGGCGCCTTTGTCTGTTGGGAGGAGAGAAAGAGGCATCAGTGAGAGGCAGTTGCGGGGGAGGGGGGGGGGAGGGGAAGGGAAGGAAATGCCACGTGGATGATAAGAGAAGAGGGCAGAAAGGGAACAGGTGAGTGGAGTGACAGATAAGAGTGGGTGAAGGAGGAAAGGTACGTAGGTGGAGATAAGGGGGAGTACATACATAGCAAAACAGAACGTGTATTTTTTTATTTTTGTTTTACAGTTTATCAATTCTAATATGCAACTGCAGAAGTATTTTTCTTTTTAATGTTAACTTGATAGTCTTTGGTTTTCAATGTGTTCTCTGTCTTACAATTCACTATGCATAATATAAGTAGAAATATCACATGTAGGTACCACTACTCGTACTACTACTACTACTACTACTACTACTACTACTACTACTACTACTACTACTACTACTACTACTTAAGCTACAACAACAACATAAACAACAAGAACAATTGCTACTACAACCACTATTACAACAACAAGTACAACGACAGCAACTACTACTACTACTACTACTACTACTTAAGCTACAACAACCACATAAACAACAAGAACAATTGCTACTACAACCACTATTACAACAACAACAACAACAACTACTACTACTACTACTACTACTACTACTACTACTACTACTACTACTACTACTACTACTGCTGCTGCTGCTGCTCTCCACCAAGGCACTTCAACTCACCATACTGTACTGGAACCAGTCGTACATCACGGTGACTTGGTGTGGGTCCTCCATGATGGCGGCTGTGTGCTTCTCTTCCTCCTTTTCTTTAATTACTTGATGACTCACTAATTAACTGGGACTCGCTGACTTACTCTTGTACGTACACAGTATTCTATAATGGTAGACTTTTCTTCTTTTCGTATATCAATTGTTCCCTGTGGCTTATTTCTTTATTATTAGTTTTTATTTCCTTATTGTTTTCCTTACGTTGTGACTTTTTTCCCACTTTCTCTCTTCCTCTTTTCCCTGTGATTTCTTCTTCTTTTACTTTCCGGGAAGATGTGTCGTTTTTTGGCTCCTGTAGAGGGCGTGCCAGTAGTATGAGCTGCTGCAGGGTGTGGTGTGGCTGCCGCTGCTGTACAGTGTGGCTCTCATAAGGTCCGGCTGGAGCTCCTTCTGTTGCGAGGCGCTGTGGTGGTGGTGGGCTGTGGCTGAAGCTGCTCTAGTGTGCGGCGGATGGATCCCTCTAGATGTAATGCGATCAGAACCTGGAAATAATAAGTTGATTCCAGTTCACTATCATCATCACTGCCATCACTATAAGGTTTCAAATACCATTACAAGCAGCACCACTATTATTTCTCTCTCTTCCTCCTTCTTGGTCGCGTCTGGTTGAGGGAAATGTATATAACAGATGCAAAGATATAGGTGTGTGCGGAAAATAAACTCGTGCACAAGTTCATTAGCTCGGCAATAGATGTCTCTGAAGGCAGGGACACGTTTTGCTCCTAACTGGGAAAGCTGGACTCATTTTCCTTGCTTTGGAACCTCCTATAATATAAAGAGAAATATAGAAGATGCAATGCTAAATAATCTAACCAGTGAAATTACGGATTTTTTTTTGTTTCATTGTTTAACAGCAACGATTACCTAACTGTATATTCCTGTCTTCTTCATAAACTACATAATACAGGGCAGCGGTTCGATAATTCCCATACTATTAGTTATGGTGGAAAAAATCTTCAATGAAATATTAGGAAAACATGCGACAATAAAAACAATACTAAAAAAAAATATATTGGACCAATGCGTTATGAATAAAAAAAAAAAACTATACGGGACTTCAATAAACCATTAACTACCGATAAACACATACGCTTCTTTACTTTTCACCCAAATCGCGAGAAGACGAGCTTAATTATGACGGCACTCTGGTGAACGTGCAGTGGAGGAAACTACAGTTCAGAAGCGCGCGAGAGGGAGTGCCACGTGGTGAAGTGTCAGGGAGGGTAAGGGTGCCACGGTGCCAACGAGTCTGCTATTCTTGGCATTTGTACTGACGGGGAAGTGGTGGGAGAGTGGATGAGAAGAGAGGAGGTGATAGAGGGACGAAAAAAGAAGAAGAAGAAGAAGAAGAAGAAGAAGAAGAAGAAGAAGAAGAAGAAGAAGAAGAAGAAGAAGAAGAAGAAGAAGAAGAAGAAGAAAGGAGGAGAAGAAGAAGAAGAAGAAGAAGAAGAAGAGAAGAAGAAGAAGAAGAAGAAGAAGAAGAAGAAGAAGA
>JAHFWG010000048.1:675668-710811 GCA_020233015.1 Callinectes sapidus | reverse complement strand
GAGAGAGAGAGAGAGAGAGAGAGAGAGAGAGAGAGAGAGTGTGTGTGTGTGTGTGTAATGGATAATTTAACAAATGAATACAAAATACACTCAGAACCGTCTCATATTCCTTTTGTTCCTTTAAGAGATGTCGTCTAGAAGCGACCAACACTGACATAAATATAGAACCGATTATATCCGAGAGAAAAGAAAACGGGAAACGTGAGACTACTGCAGCGTTAATTAACTGAACTACATGGAGTTATTTTTGGAAGATGAATAACGTGCATGTCAAAAAATAAAGAATCATAAAATAATAGCGTACATTGGTATTTGACATAATGATTCACCATTCACCTAAAAAACAAGATGGAAAAACACTCATAACACCAGTAGCATCACCAGGACTGTCTGTCACATCACCACCATCACCACCATCACATCACCACTTCACCCACGAAAATAAATAAATAAATAAATAAATAAAATAAATGCAGGGCCAGTCCGAGTCACAAGTACTTTTTCCTTCACCACCAAAAATAAGATGCTGTGACACACTGACTGATCACCAAGACTGCACCCGCTCACACCATCACCAGCCATCACCACCACCACCTCTGTCCCTCACCACCAGCAAAGTCAGTGCCACCACATTACTCATGGCAGCAGTGGTGGAGGGTGAGTGTGCGTGTCTCGCCACCACCACCTCACCCCTTCGGATCACGCGGGACTGAGTAAGCAGGGCCGGGCCACGAGGGAGTACCTGCCTGGTGCCGCCACACACCTACACTCCCTCTCTCCACCTGGCGCCGGGTATCGCTACCACACCTCTTGGCACAGCTGGCACCCTCCCCGCTCCCCAGACACAGACTCTCTCTCTCTCTCTCTCTCTCTCTCTCTCTCTCTCTCTCTCTTCTGTAGATTCTAATGTGCCCTGCGTGACACATTTCAATTTTGTATCTACCATTGTTATTTTTTGATTGACGCCTTTTGGGTGCAATAAATCTATCAAATCAACCAAATTCTCTCTCTCTCTCTCTCTCTCTCTCTCTCTCTCTCTCTCTCTCTCTCTCTCTCTCTCTCTCTCTCTCTCTCTCTCTCTCTCTCTCTCATATTAATTAGTGCATTTTCCATCTGTTTAATTATTGTTGTATTTTGGTAATGGTCCATCACCTCTCGGCTCTAGAGATCCTACTATTCCAGCGCCCTCTTCACTTCGTTACCTTGAACTTCCTGTAGATGTTCACCATAACGAATTAATGTTTCAGTTAGGAAACATGTTTCTACCAATCAAATGAAGACATAAGTTGAAGTCCTTTGATTGACATTATGCTCTCACTCCTCAGGATACTGAATTAAATTACCAGAGAACAACTGAGGGGAAGGTCATCAGCTTATAACTAGAGTATCCTCCGAGCACCGTGTGAGAGGAAAAGATACAAAGCAAGGCTCCTGCCTGCCCACCTGTCTGTCTGTCCACGTCTCCCTCACACAACATGCAGATAGGAAAGGTTAGGAAAAGAAAATGTGTGTAATAAAAAAAAAAATTGAAGTACAAGATGGTATAACATACTCACCACAAAACCCGTAGTGTTGCTGCAGCAGGCGACAACAAGGCGAGGGAATGAGGTAGTTAGTCACCTCTTTAGGGAGGCGTTATCTCTTCGCTTCGCATCTGAAAAATACGAATAAGTTATCAAACTTAACAATTCATTATAAATAAAACTCCACAAAAATGTTGATGTAATCAGAGCTTAAAACTTATGTTGCAGATTCCAAGCTGACCACAGGTCGGAAATTTGTAGTATACCATGTGCGATTGAATATATCTACTTTGTAATGAAGGAAATGTATTTCAATCTCATGTTATTTCTTTGTTACAGGCAAGTGTTGTATGCAAATAGTCCTTACTACACAGGATAGAGAACACAGGAACAACTTTTCATCTATTTATTTGTAATTACATGAAAAATAGATAGCTACAGTGCTTCATTATACAGTATTATATGAAGAGTTGTTACTTGCCGTGCCGCCGCCGCCGCCGCCCCTGCTTGTGTGACGTCGAGCTCGACTACCTGATACACGCGAGGCGGCAGGGAAGGAAGGAAGGAAGGGAGAGGGAGAGGGAGTGACAGGAGAGACAGGCTGACGAAGGCTAACCAAACCTAACTCATCACTACTGTCAGGTCATGCCGACTGGGCGGTATGCAAGACAAACAAAGGGCGAGAGTGGCGGGAAACCATTACATGGAGAGGAGAACATCTTCGAACTACCAACAGGCAGCAGCAGGACGCGCCGGCCCCGGAGGAGGAAGGGAAAACAAGGACACGGAACAGACACGAACGACGAATATTCTTTTATAGTCACAGGGCTATACACTTTCTGGCGACTCTTCTTTCTTCTTCCACGTTAGTCTTATCACCTCGCGTTATTTTACCTTTTTTTTTATTAATTTTTTTCATTTATGTACAAAATCTACGGCAGACAAACAAACAAAAGAACGACAAAAACAATGTAGGAGGCCAGCGGATTAATTTAGTTACCATTAACCTGCAACCGCACTGGATTCGAGTATCGTGTATTCAATCCATAAAAGTAGTACTACGTATTCACAGATTGCTTTAAATTTATCATATTAGTTTTAGTTTATTTATACAAAGACTCTCAATAACCTAAGGAGGAGAGGAGGGGAGGGGAGAGGAATGGAGAGAAGAGTAGAGTAGATAAGTTTGTACGATTATAATGAATATAGGTAAGACCTCAAGGTAGGTGTGTGTGTGTGTGTGTGTGTGTGTGTGTGTGTGTGTGTGTGTGTGTGTGTGTGATACAAATACACTATACATTAAAAAGAACTAGAAATACCGTGTCTGTGTGTTTTACTCCAGCCAAAGAAGAAAGGGAGGAAGGAAGTACATATGTGGAGGGAGGTGTACGGAAGAAAGGGAAGGGGAAAGAAAGTGTGGAATAAATCTCCCACTTTCTTTGCGGAAAGTAAGGATGAGACACAAAAGAGGTAGAGGAGTTAATAGGAAGGATCAGTCTACCACAGATATCAAGTCCCCTCCTTTTATACATAAATATATTACAGTTAGTATGTTCCTGGCAGGCCCGAACAACCATCACCATAGGTAGAGAGACAGAGAGAGACTTAATATGTGGACTATCAATTATATAATACTATGATAATGTAATAATAATAATAATAATAATAATAATAATAATAATAATAGTAATAGGCAATATCTAATACACACTCATACACATACAAACGCATTTAAGTACACGCCAGATACCAAAAGTCATAAAGAAAGCACCATTTTGGCGAAAACACACACACGTTCGCTTGCACACACGCGCACACACGGACACACACATACACACACACACGAGGCACAACTTGCGGCTTGAAACAGTACTTAGGGAACTAGTTCGAAATGGCAACTGCTTGGTAAACTAAACTAAAAAGCTAATACCTGGGTTATTGAAAGGATGATTAACTGGTTCTATACAGTATTAGTGCACCTTCCTATTGTAAGGCTCTACCTGATTAAACAAAGGAGTATGGGTTACATAACTATCATATTGGACTGAGATGCTGTAAGTAGCAAACCAAAGGCTAAGAAAAAATTCACAGGAGAATGTAATACTAAAAAAGGAACAAAAAAGACACATAGGTATCTTAATGAGGAAGTTACTGTGCTGAAAGCAATTACTGCCGAGAAAAGCCATTCCTGCTGGGCTACAGAGTTATAAATCCTTAGTTGACATCCCACGCTAATTCCTTATCATCAGTGTGAACAAGAGATACTGAATCCAAATTGACTCCAACCTACTGGGAATTCAAAGCCAGGACCTTCAGAAGTGAGTTGGGTTAACTAATCATTACACTAACAGGTCGCTTTGTATCATAAGCACTGAGGTAAAACCGAGGTGTGTTTTCAAATGCTGCTGTACAGACAAACCTGATACACTACTGGGAAAGGTAGAACAAGAAAATAATCACATATTTCATAAGTTGTTCACAAACCAACACACAAGACATTCACTGATAACAACAAACTCTGAGGAGGACCACCAACAGGCAGAGTGTGGTGCAACATCTGCTCTGATTGTAAACTTCTGCTTCATGTTTAGCCAACTCAGGGCTCATTTTAAGACAGACAACACAGGTCCTGACATGTACACTGTATGCATCAGGCAGCCCATACAATTGTTTTAAATATTTCAAGTGTGAAAAATACAATAAATCTCATAGGAAGTGAAAAAGAATGCAACAGAGTACATTGAACAATTTCAATGAGAAAACCAATCTACTATTCATGAAGAGCTGACCCCAAAAGGTTGCAAAACAAGCTGGAGATGCAACTCAAGTTTGGGAAAACAAAGTAAACAAGCAATGTACTGCACTCACACACAAACCTCGATCACACACATACAAGAGAGAAAAATGTGCATGTATTTACAGATACTGCAAGTGCACATTTCCATTGAACATGTGGTAGTACACACACAAGTTGTGAGGGTATAGGGCACAGTTTTGTCCTTATAGTTTGAGTTTTCTTTCTCATAACTAAGTTTAAATTATCACTACACTGTTGAAAAACACAAGAACATCCTCAGCACATGACAATGGATAGGCTGTGTACTGTGATATACTAATACAGGTTGTTTTTTTTTAATTAGTTTTGCTGCTACAATATAAGCTGTGAAATGCTCAGGCAAAATATTATAAAACAAAATCTTAGCAGAGTGAATGCAATAACAAAGTGACAGACATAAGATGACTTTTCTTTTCTTTCCTCTCGGCATCCTCCTCTCTGTCACTCCTAAACACAAAACAGGGAACAGCACATCACCACCTCAGAGGATGCACACACAGAACCATCCCCATTAAAGCACTTCAGAAACAATTATCTATAGGAACTCGCAAGTCCCTGAATGTGTGAGTGAAAGTCATGCACTTTTAATGCTCCTGGAGGGAATGGAATGATTTTTTTTGTTTTGTTTTTTCAGCATTTTCTTCATAATTTTTCTTTCTCCTGTTGTCACATCTTCCACACCTCACTGATAGGAGCCACAGCTTAGACTCTTAAACCAATGTTGTGTTTATGTATCTGTTTTGATACATGCCTATGTATAAATGTGTGTATGTGTATGTATGTGTGTGTGTGTGTGATTCAATATGTACATTTGATTCTCTCTCCGTACAAGTGATGCACAATCCCCTTAAAGCCTAACTGGTGCCTTGGATTCCCCTGCTACATTATTACCAACAAATCCTTATTCATAATTACATTAAATGATTTCTTAACAAGGTATCTACATTTTTAAATTACTTTTCCCATTCTCCCTCCCATTGCCTTCCTTCCTTCCCTGATGTCTCTTAATAATGGTGAAAAGTTATGGAGGCAGGAAAATTAATATTAAAAAATATATATATAATTATTAAAGAAATAACATTGGATTCTACTTAAAAGGCTAACACATATGCAGTTAAACAATGAAGAAATACCCCTATTATCAGGAGAAAAGAGACAATGAGGAAGTTGATTTATTATTATTGGTGGCAAGCACTGCCCGAGCCACAGCAACAACCATCACTGCCTTCTTTCCTCCCACACGTGACAGCAGCAGCACCACACACTGCCCCCTGGACTCCAAGTGTGCATTTCTCTATCCCCAGTTACTCTTCTTTTCTATAGTACATGCAAAGTCATTTCTACAAATCAGTAGGATGAAGCATTTCAGATTCAACAAATAATATTGTTGGAAGAAAAGGGAAGAAAATAATGCTATGTGACCTTATGAGTCCATGCAGACTGCCTTCCTTGGTCTCACAACCACAACCTCATGTGCTAAACTTCCTAGGGTATCATTCTATAGGTGCTCAGGTGAATGGATTATGGAATTAAAGAGTGATATCTATACACGGGAAGTGTGTGATGCTGCTGCCTTTGTCCTGGGAAACTGATTTAGTGTCCAGCCCACCTGCCAGTGATATCCAGTTTACTTTCTGGCAACTTGAGGGACGCAGACAGGGTAAAGCTGCCAATGTTAATGAGGCACCAAATAAAAACCTAAAACAAAGGTAAATAAATACATATAGGAGACTATTTACATAAATATCACAAGACCAACCCCCTTAAGTTAAAAGGTACACATTGTCCCTACATAAAGTGAGTAAATGAATAGAAAGGAGAAGAGAAAAAAATATCTGAATACATGTGTATCATTAGTAGAGACAAAAGTTGTAAACTCGTTTCCTTTCTCTACAGTAAGGACCAACTCCTGTCACTTTGATACATACACAGACACTCATTATGCCAGATCCAGAAGTAAAGGATAGGATGGGAGCATTATGATTCACTTTCCTGAGGAGGCAAGTCTTCTTTACCTCTTCACTAATAATGGAGAAACAAGATGAGGATTTAACTAAGAAATGAAAGGAACATCATGAACAGTAGTAAACCCACCAACAAAGAAAGGGAGGCAGGAATGAGCCACTAAATGCACTTAATAAGCTCTTGAAGAGATAACATGAAATCATCTCTTCTTCCAGTGGAATGAAGCCAACGACTGGCAATGGTTCAATGCTCTGTTGGGGAAAAAAGTCAGCAGATTGCTAAGCACATTCATTCAAGCTAGAATCACGAGAATCAAAAGATATTGCAATTCTCTGCATGAGTTCCTTATTGATCACTCTTTGCCTGGGACCTACGTGACATAGCAGCATCCCTTCCAGTGAGAGCCATCTATGTAGCACTATGAAGAGAGAGAGAGAGAGAGAGAGAGTGATATATAAGAATGAAGTGGGAAAGACAAAAGAAGGACAAGGTGATGGGGTGCAAGGAGGTATCAAATTATAATATCCAATGTCGTGGAAAAAGTGGGTAAGGGCGGGGAGGAGACACTTCATTAAACTGACAATAGAAAACACTAACCTATTAAGTCCTTTGTTCTTGATGATGCCTTTGTAACTATGAGGCAGATAAATACACTAAATGCAGGCAAGTTATTTGTTTCAGTTCTTTTTTCATTTTTGGAGATGAAGTCATAATTTTCATGTGGAGAAAGAGGCCATGTCACTCTTTACTTACTTCCTCCACAACAATGTCAATATCTATACACTACTACAACTTTTCCTTCACAATAATATACATCCTTCCCTGCTTTCACCTACAACAAGAAAACCTTTTCATTTTGCTTCTCTAAGTAATGAATCCACTTCACAACTTTCATTATAAAAAAAAAATAAATAAATAAATGCACAGCTCAACTTTCTCTCCTAAACACAGCAACATAAAACACTTTCAACTTGTTTCGAATGTGCAACACAGTAATGAAACTTTTCCCTAAAATAACTAGGAACATTTCACTTTTTTTTCTTTTTTTAGTGCAACACACACACACAAAAAAAGGTCCCCCCCTCGTTTTCTGATGGGAGAGGAAGAGTCAAGAAGTGATCGGATACAATTGGGACACAAGGCAGTTTGACGCATCACCTTCCTTTACCTATATACTTTTCTAATATGGATGAGTGCAGGTTAAACATTTCTTGGTCACTATCATCATTATCAAAACCATCTTTCTCAGGTGTACCATCATCCATATTTTCCTTCCTCTGTACACTGTTGTTGCTTGGGCTGCTGTTATCATTCCTGGTGTTCCTCTTCCTCCTCCTCTTCCAGTTCCTCTTCCTCTTCCTCCTCCTCCTCCTCCTCCTCCTCCTCTTCTTCATCTGATGGATCTCTATTTTCACCATCTTCTTCCTCTTCTGATAGATGTCTTCTTATATATCCCTCTTCCACTGCACCCCCATAATTATCATCCTCTTCTTCCTCCTCCTCCTCTTCATCATCCTCTATTTCCTCTTCATTTTCAATCTGACTTCCTTCAATCTCGTTCTTCTGCTGGATGAGAAATATAAATGTACAAATATAAATAAAAGAAATTCATATATCCAAATTAATCAAAGCCAAGCACTTGAACAGGCAAGAAAGGAGAGAGAGAGAGAGAGAGAGAGAGAGAGAGAGAGAGAGAGAGAGAGAGAATGGTTGTGATCAGCTAATGGTTATAATGTGCACTAATTTTGTACATAATAGCAATATTTTACTTAGTTTCTATGTCATATCAAAATGCATATCTTTACCTCTTCTTCTTCCTCCTCCTCCTCCTCCTCTTCCTCCTCTTCTTCATGTTCATCTTCTATACCGTCTTCCTCTTCTTCATGCATTTCAATATCCTCCTCTTCAAATGCCTCCTGCTTCTCCTCTTCAGCCTCCTCCTCCTCCTCCTCCTCTTCCTCCTCTTCACCTTCCTCCTCATCACTTGCTATCCTGTAACTCTTTTTCTTTGCTGTAGTCCTTCTTGAACTTCTCCTGAAAGAAATTCACAGTAAACTTGATGTATCTGAGGCTAAGGTTAGTAGACATGAGATCAAGAGAGGTATGAGAAGGCTGTGAGGTAGGGCAGGTGTGCAGTAGGTTTACAAAAGGGTTGGATCATTAGTATCATAACTTCCACACAATATAAACTACCACCACATCTTATCGCTTATCGCAGTGCCGTGCCCCTGCAGACGTTGGTGACCGTGGATTGCCACATCTCTATATCTCTTATCATTTGCAGCTTTACTTCCATCTCCTACTGTTTTTCTTCTTATTATCATTATTATTATTTACACATACATACATGAAAAAGCAATGGAGGAAAAAACAGTACTATTGCTCTCATACAACTGGCATTTCACTCAGGCAAAATAAGAATGCTCATAAACACTTCCAAAGTAAAAGAAAAATTCACAATTAAGGTTTGTTGGATACAATCTCACACTTGTAGCAAGAAGGAAACTGAAATTATCTGGACTCATTACAACAAAAATTCTGTACATACCTACAATGTAACCATATGATGTGTCCACAACATTACAATGACAGACATAAACACCAACATAGTTATTTGTGAATTACTATATATGTATTTCAGCTTCCTCACCTCTGTCTGATGGAATGAGTGTCATAACCTTCTGCTGCATCATCATCCTCCTCCTCTTCTTCCTCTTCACTCTCTGCGTACTTCCTTCGAGACACATGACGCAGACTCCTTCGACTTGCCTCAACTTCAAACTTCACCTGCTTGGTCTTGGCTCGGCGGGCGTTATTGCTGCTGCTGCTGCTTCTGGATGTTGAACTGCTGGTCTTTGCAGTGAAGGTGGTGGTGGCAGTGGTGCTGGGAGCTGTGGTCTGGAGAAAGAAGCAGTGAGTGGTGTTCTGTAAATACATACACATGTCAGTATCTATCAATCTATATATTTACACACACACACATATTGTTCCCTTTTATAGAATCTAAGTCAGGTAAATTGACATCATAATCATAAGCATCCCCATCCTGACACCATAAAATACGAATGAAGACTCAAAATTACTACACATTCTTCCTCTTGTTGCACACATCCACCTTCATCATGCTCACCTCTGTGTGTCTGCTGGCACTTCTGGGCAGCACCACATGCAGGCCGGGGGGTGACTCTTGGAGGGGCTCTTGACGTGACCGACTGGTACTATTCTTGCTACCTCTCTTCTTGGTCTTGTTGGTGCAGTCAACACAAGCCCAGTCCTTTCTGTATCAGGGGACCAAAGATTTACTAATGAGTGGGGACGACTCTACTCTGGGCTCTTGCACTGGCCACTGGCTGTGGGGAACATGGTGAATAGCACATAAATAGTCAAGTAAGTAATCTTGACCACACACACTGAGTTTGAACAGTTGATGTGTGATTGGTATGAAAAGTGTGTTTCATGTGATACCCCCCTCATCCTCCCCTATCACCATCCTCCTCTTTTGCTTCAGGCAGTCTAACAAAGACACTGTAAACATTATTCATAGAAGAAATCAAGTTTTAGGTAGGAGGAGTCCTGTGAAAGGTTTGCTTGATCAACATTGCTCCTCAGGGATACATGTATCACCTGTGAGCTTCCATAAGCCCTGAGTGATGTCATAACCCTGCTATAGTGCAATGCATAACACTCCATAGCCTTTCGGAAGCTTCCACAGTATGTTTTGGAAGGTAAGCTACCACTAGGTGGGAGGGAAAAAAATATTGCACTCCCATGTTCCACATTTGTTATAATGTAACCAAATGCAAAACAACAATGGTCAAGATTCATGCACTTTGATCAAGACACGTGACTCATGAGTTCTTGGTGGTACACCATCAAGATGTGAAATATTGAGAAGAAATTGATCAAAATTTATAACTTTACTGTAAATGATACCTATATGCACAAGTTAAAGCCATGAAGTAGTACCTAGTTTATGGCTCTTACCTGGCCCTGGTCTGCAGTGGGGGGTCATGACACTCTGAGTGGTAAGCAGCAGGACACAAGCTGCAGAAGATAAGTCCCAACCCACGCAGGCAAACCCGACACACCTTCTCCTTCTCCTTCTCTTTCTTCTCTCCATTCTCCTCAGTCTCTTCCATGACCTGAAACAATACATACTTTACTCAACTGCAATGACAAAACAGTCAGTCAAGGCCCAGAAATTTTGGTGATCATGTTGGCTGGAAAGTTTTAAAGTTAGATGTACATGTTAATATACACTGCCAAGTCATTCATTCTCCATTGAATGTCCCTCATAGCCAATACAGCATACATTCAGATAAATCTATCAGTCTAAAGCTGGACATCACATCATCCCTTGCTGGCCATTGAAGTCATGCAATACCTATTCACTCTTGCTTCAATTTGTAATATAAATTGCAATAAATTCTTTTGTAAGAAGGAAAACATTTATCATTTGGAAGGGAAGCAGATGAAATATATTAAACAATGCAAAACTCATTACTTATATAACATCAAATATACAAAATAACTGTGACTCATTCAATACCATAATGAGGTCAATATTTGATACAAAGGCACTAAAAAAAGTAAATAAATGATTATTTTTTAAAGAACCACAATGTTGACAAACAACTTGTGACAACACCAAGTTAGAAGCAAGCACACTTTCCCTTGAGTCACACATTTCTCCACTGTAAAAGATGCAAGCAAATATGATGCATTATAAAAAAGCAACCCAGTCCATCATACTCCCCACTCTGCTTTGACAGTCCTTTTATATTTCAAATATTGTGTTCAGAGCACAGTAGCAATGCTTAAAAAAGACTCTACTTCCGATGGATTTTCTGCTTAGTTTGTGACTGAAAGAGAGCTCATCTGTCTCCAAATGATAATAAACACCTCAGAACAGTGCTACATTATCTGTTTCTGGCATACTCCATCATGTGGTGGGTAATGTCATACTTATCTACCTCCATTGTAATTTCTCTGCATTGCAAATACCTTATTTATTCACTAGCAGCCCCTAATGCGAGATGAGAATAAGAATAAATTTTCAGACACAGTTTTGCCAAGAAACAGTAGCCACATTGCTGTGATGCCTTACCTTCCTTCTCTCCCGCTGCAGACTGGCAGGTTTGGGCCGACAGGCGGGGCACAGCCAGGGTTCTTCAGGATCATCCTTGAGGGGAGGCCGCAGACAACTCCAGTGGTAGCTCACCTCACAGCGTTCACAGATGGCCAAAGGTGTCATGTTGTTCTGATGCCGACACACTTTACATTTCTGAGGATCACAAGGCAAAAGTAGTGAGACTGTGGCAAAGAGCAGTTTCAGGTGAGAGTAAGTGGTGAAAAATATGAAAATCAAACAGAAATGGTAACTGATGAATAAGCTAATACTGTACTACTCTGTTCTATTACTCTGCTTTGCTTCTTCATTTTAAACTACTACCTTGTCCTCTATAAACTCCCTCTCATCTCATCATTACTATCACAGAGCCAATAACTACTGTATGAAGTCTACTGTCTCTCCGGCAGACAAGTACTGACCGACCCCCTCACCTTGGTGGCAATAGACTTCTCCCACTTGATGCAGGAGTCAAACATTCCAACAAGCATGTGCATCCGTGAGAAGGTCTGGCAATTGAGTACAGCCTCACGCCACTGCAGCGTTCCTGTGCTCTCCATCTCCTCATATTCTGCAGATGACAACAAGAATTACAATGGAGATGATAATTACGGTTAGGTTAGAAGAACTGTTGTAAAGTTATCCTTTCTTCCTCCTTATAATAACAATGTCAAATTTATCTTTTAATATGAGAACCATTCACTTGCTATTCATGCCCATAATTGTTCTGGGATAATTTCAACACAATTCTTAATCCCTCTACATTAACATACAGATTTTTCAAGATAAATTTTCCCTCAGTTCAATGTGTACAAGTAATATAAGATAACTTTTACCAACTGTATTGCTTCAACATATGAGAATGTGAATCATGGAATTTCTTTTCAAATTCAAACTTCTATACAGCTGCCATTTGGAGAATTTCATGTTAGGCTGCATGCTAGACTGCCTTTTAATAGCAGAGTATTGGCTTAACCACCTTAAGTAAAAATGTTCTCAGTGTAAAAAAGTTTAGTCACCCTTTTCTATTATGCGCCAACACTTTATAAAGAAATGTAGCTCTATGATATGAATGCCAAGCAGCCTCTCTCATATCTTCCCTAAGCAGTGTGAGGGCCAGAAGGACATACCTATGGGTGCCTCAGAGCCTTCTGCTGCAGGAACTGGAATTAACTTCTTGGAGGGTTGCATTATACCTTTGAGGTATTTGTTGTGCATGTTTTTCTGTGCCTCCACCAAGCACTCCCCAAGCTCTTGCAATGTGTTTGCCTGTACCAAACAAATAACACATTACAGGCATGGAAATTGTATCACATATACACAAAAATACATACTGAATGAGTTACACTAATAATGAATTTTCAATCTTTCATAGCAGTAAGGTGTATCAAGTCACATGAATCTAATCCAATCAATATCTCGTTAGTCCATCTCCCTATCAAATTTCTCATCCTCTAATAAAATGCACCAATCAATCATTTCCTTTGGTTTTTTGCAATTAAGCAACAATCACTCCGTTTTTCAATCTTACCTGGAGAGCCTTGGCCTCCCAAGCATCAAAGTCTGACACAGCGCCCAGCCAGCCCTCTGCTAGTTCCCGCTCAATCTGGATGATGTCCTCCCTTAGAGTCTCCACCATCTGCAGAGCTCCATCCTCAAGATCTTCCAGCGGCTCCCATCTTGAAGGAAGGGAGGAAAAAGGGAGATTAACTACTAGTATGGCAAGGTCTTCACATGTTAAAAATGAGTACATACAAAGAAGATTCACCATTACCATTGCTCAGGAAAATGTTACCTGTCAAGTATATTTACCTGTTTTTAGGAAAACATGATAAGAAAATCCTTACCTCAAATCTTTAAAAATGAGTAACTTCCATTTACTTTTAATAATATACTTTGTTAGTGAATGCAATCAATAACATGGGAATTGGAAGAAGGTCAATACAAATTTATACTACATCATACTAAGTGTGTAGAATTAATGGGGCAAACTTGCCAAAACAGTTTTAAGATATAAGCCTCTAAAGTTATACAATTTTGTGTTTATATGCAAAACATCATGATACTGAGCTGTCTGTATCTCTGCTGCATGGTCAATTTTAATTTGCCAACCTAAATCAAGTTATAAAGGAGGGTTCCGTGTATCTCACTCTACTCCTAACTAAGACAATGAAAGGGAAACTGCCCCTTAAGCTCTACATGCTTCATACACAGTACTTTGTCTCAGCCACCTCATGTGGGTTAGCCTACCTTATAAACAAAGAGAACAAATACAAAACGAAGGTAGTACAGTTAGTTTGCTGATGATGTTATGTCCCATAAGGCCTTTCAGGAGATTACTCCATAATAAGTACGTATAATAAGAAAAAGGAAAAAATGGGTCATAAACAATAATTTGTGCTGAATAAGACATGGGCAACTTTAAAACATTGTGATAGCAAATAAGCTTCATTGATGTTACACAATAATTCACGAGTTATAATTTTCAAAATATGATGAAAAACTAAAAAAATGAGATTCTGGGGGGAAAAAATTGAGGCAAAACTGCACACACACACACACACACACACACACACACACACACAGAGAGACACACACTTACTTGGTGGCTAGGTTGGCTTCAAGCTGTTTCTTCACCTGGGCAAGAGATGCTTTAAGCTTCGACTCTCGGTGGCCCTTCTCTGCCAGAGCTGCCAGCAGTTCATCCACCTTCTCCATTTTACTGGCGAGGGAAAGAGTGGCAGTGAGAGACGGAAAGAGGAAGTGGTGGTGACGTGGGGACATAAAAGTGTGTAGTACTGAGATATGGAAAGAGTGGGTGGTGGTCATATAAAAGAAAAATGGCCAATGTGAGGGAATGATGTATGGAAATGGGAAGAAAATTAATGTACTGCCATGAAAACAGTGGAAGAGATAAGACTAAGAAGACTAAGTAAGATTAAGACTCCAGGAGTTGCAGTGTAATGGTAAAACAATGAGTTTAGTTTCAAACTCTGGATACACTCTCAGTAATTTGAATACATGGCTTCAAATAACTTAATTTTCTGAAACATGTGTTGGGCTTTCTATGGGAATTTATAGGCTAAAGGAGACCACCTAATGGAGACCTCCTCTCTGAAAGCCCACCCCTTTGGGAACCATTACCCCGAGGGGATGCCCAATCTCTGCTCGGACCGTGTCCAGGATTCTAACCCATGCACTACGGCATCTCAAGGTGACCAGAGTACACGTGGTTCCACTGTACCACACCTGCCCCAATTTGGACCAGAAGTTAGGGATTCAGGAATTCAAGAAGTTATTGTTAGATGGAAATTTGATGAATGAAACAGATGGTTGGAAGCCACAACCAATTATCATACCAAACATTTTTGTATCTTTTCATATGTGGCATAAAGTAAACAAACTCACTCTCTCTTTCTCTCTCATTTGTTCCAGATACTCACTCATAATAAAACCACAAGTTCTGTCCAACTGGAGGGAATGTTTGAGTCTTCTCATCCACAGCCTGCTTCTTTGGTCGCCCCAGATGACTCTCCTGAGAAAATAGCCATAAGTCAATAAATAAAACATCAGAAAAAAAAAACTGCTTCCAAATAATAATAAGAAAAAGAAGAAATACACGCTATGCACATACACACACACACACACACACACACACATATATAAAAGTATGGCTGAAGAACACTGCATATAATCATGTGAACAATACGTGATGATTCCTTAAAAAAAGAGGAAAGTATATGCACCGTACAAGCAACACCCCTGTCTCTGTTGTCTTCGGCAGGCATATCAAGAACAGCACTAACACGGCAATAATAAAATGAGAGAAAGGTCATAGATTTCCGCTGAGTATTCTTCACCACCATACCTTCTTTGGGGTTCCTGTCAGCTCCTCCTTGATGGCCGAGAGAGGTTTGTCGTCAGAGTCCGAGCTTGACTCCTGGAAGTTATCGGGATGTGAGGAATCATGTGAACTTTTCCGGTCCTCCTGTAAAGGAAGGCATAACATGTATCTATGATATATATTGTATAAGGCAATCATTACATCAAAATCAGGGCATATAATTGATTCCCCATTTCAGCAATTCAGTTGGCATTAATATGAGCGTTATAAGATAGGTACATATTGTCTTTTGTCTTGTCTGTGTTAGGGCAATTTCTTCCACTGACCTGGGTGCAGTAGGTGGAGTGATGGTCAACCCAGCCCTTCTCTACATAAAGGCCAGGAGTGGTGTTGTTGAAGAGCCAATAGCGGTCATGGTTGCGGTCGAGGCCGAGAGGCTGCAGGCGAATCAACATTTCCTTCTGCAACATCACCCGCTCACATTCCACCACCACAAACTGCCGCCGCTTCTCCTCCTCCTCTTTAATCAGTCTGGCAAAGGGAAAAATTGTTACCTAAGTGGTTTGAAATATATCAATGGTGGCCTTATACACCTTGACTGTGAGATCATAGATAAGCCATATGATCTCTTCGGACTCTGAATTCAAACTTGTTAGTATTAATAGACCTACAAATGATGTAATGATTCTTAATAAACACTAACGATTGAGATCTCTTTAAAAGGAAGTGATAACATCAAAACTTACTGCTCTCTCAACTGGCTCTTGGTTTTTTCCTTTTCCTTTATCACCTCCTCTGGGGTGAGGCGCTTCCGTCTCTCCCTCTGGGCCGGAGAAGACGCATCCTGCTCTTCTTTCTTGCTATAGAAGCTATCAATGGTTATGGGTGCCTTCTGGGGGCTGTAACCCTTGGGACGACCTGGGGATTTTCTGTTACTGCTCTGCTCCATCTTCTTTTTGAGGCGTTCCTGCCGTCGTTCCTTCTTACGCTCCATCTCCTCTTTCATGTTGAACTTCTTGATCTGTGCCCTCTCTTTGTAAAGCTGGTATGCCTTCTCCTCTATCTCCTCCACATGGTCAGCTGCTGCATCAGAAGCATTTACACTGTGACACAGAGCTTTCAGCACAGCTATTATCTCAGCCGGTTGCAGTTCATAGAGTTCGCTGGTTTCCAGCTTGTGAATCAGCCCTTCTGAGAGCTCATTTTGTTCATCCAATTCTTCAGCATTTTCATCTGAGTGCTGGCTGGCTGTGTCGGAGAAGTCCCTCCGGCTCAGACAGAGGCGGGCCAGCTCGGCAGCAGTTTGGTAGTGGACAGGCAATGAGCGCACTTTGACTCCTAATTCTTTGCTGTTACCAATCCGGTCATCGGCCACCACCATGTGTAGCAGGAGGCACATCACCTCGGCCAGGAAGCGAAAGCCCTTCGGCCCAGCTGCCAGAGCCTGCATCAGCTGACTGCATGAGATGGAGTTCTTCTTGTCAGTCTTGATAATCTCATTGTAGCATTCTACAAACTCTACCACCATTGTGATGTCACCAAACAGGGAGTTGGGGATCTCCTGTTGAAAAAATGTGAATTCATCAGTCATTAATTATTACCTAAT
The DNA here is from genome assembly GCA_020233015.1 of Callinectes sapidus. Taxonomy (NCBI): domain Eukaryota; kingdom Metazoa; phylum Arthropoda; class Malacostraca; order Decapoda; family Portunidae; genus Callinectes; species Callinectes sapidus. Next base: position 693,909 of record JAHFWG010000048.1, on the reverse strand, counting down.
GATAAATATACATCTATGAATCAGAAAGGCAAAGAAACAGACACAGGAAGATATACAGGATGTGTAGGGGCTTGGTCATTACCTCAGGAGTGGGAACTATCTGAGGAGCAGGAAGGGGCTTCAGGTTTGACAGCAACTTGTCTTCTATCTTGCGATTCAGCTCCTCTTTAGTCTGTTGTCTCTTTTCAGCTTCTTCCTTGGCCTGGAGAGGAGGAGAACATTAGAGAAAGAGGCAAGATCAAGTATTAATTCATTTACCACATCTTTGTGTGGATACAAACTATATGCTAAGCAACTCCCTTGAGTATATCACTCACTATACCTGGAACACTGCTGTCCAGCTATTAATATACCTTTTACTAAAATGTCTTAATACATGCAAATCAGAATCAAATGCTATGGTCTTTCATATCATAAATAAACTGCGACTAAGGGCAAACTAAATTCTTTAATAACTTTGAAAGTTTGGGAGTATCTTACATGACACCACAGTAAGAGTGTACCCACCTTTTGTTTCATGTAGTTTTCCTTCTCCTGAGGCGTCATCTTGGCCAGCACGCGTCGCTCCATCATGCGCTCGTGTCGCTTCAAGATGTTGGCACGCAGGTCAAGGTCAGGAATCACCTGTTGGGAGATAAAAGAGAAAGGTCAATCTTAAAAGGTCTTCCTAGTTTTCTATCCTTTAACTCTAGATTTTCTAGTAAAGAAGTATTTAGTAAGGACCCTGGGATCAAAACAAAAATATATTCAGCTAGAATGCTAAAATGCTGTTGTTTTAAATAGATGTGCTCAATTAGAAATTTAATTAGTTCCATAACACAGCTCGTATCTTGAAACACTTGAACTTTAAAACTAATTTCTCTATTTAAAATCATGGAAATCCAATATTCTGTTCAACATCCAAAAATATGAAGATAAAAAATCAATTAATTTTCAAACAAATAGCAATATAGCTTTGTTTTGCTACATTGTTAAACAAACAGTCACTTACACTGTGTGGGAAAACAAAACTTGGATGGCGTGAAGGTGTATGTGTAAAATTAACAATAATAATAATATAATAAAAATAACAACAATGAAATAATAATAATAATAATAATAATAATAATAATAATAATAACAACAGTAATAATAATAATAATAATAATAATAATATTAATATTAATAACAACAATAATAATAAAGACAGCACAAATCAAAAAGTAAATTCAACTCCTGAAATGTCAAGACCTTCCTAATTTCATCTTCAAGAGTAACAAGTTGCACAACACCTTTAGACCACAACACAATAACACAATAACACACCTCAATCTGCTGAAGGGAGAGCTTCTTGAGCACCTGGTCCATGGTGTGCACCAGCTTGCGGCCAGTGCCCTTCAGACCCTTCAGAGTGGCATACTGGTGTGCCATTTTCTTCATGATGGCTGTTCGCATCACAGCCTCAGGATTCGGCGCCTGAGGTGAGAAAAATAAATAAATAAATATGTGATGAAGTTATTAAAAAACTGCATTTTCCAAAGCTAACTTTTCATCATTCTAGATTAACATACACACAAAAACAGTAGTTCAACTGCATATTTTTCAATATTTGAGAATGCAAATAATAATAATAATAATAATAATTATCTGAGAACGCAAATGCAAATGCAAATTTATTGTTTGAACATACAATAAGATAACTATAATGGCTTGAGCCTTGGGCAAAGGCTGAATGTGTGCCACCAATCTGCAATAATGCCTGTGTGCTGTTGCAAAGTACATAGTCAAAGTACTGCCACACCTCACTTGACACCACTGTGTAGAGTAAAGTTATGTGGCCGTGGCCATCCAGCTACTGAGAGTAGTGAGGTGATAACTGTCCATGTGGCATCTAAAAGTCTGCTGTCAGCTTGGCAGGCAGTCAAGATTAACCATCTAACAGATCATCTTAGAATAATTAGGTATCTCTCTCTCTCTCAATGCATTCTTATAAGAACTGTGTTGAAATAGGTCTCTTGTTTAATATATGGTATTTGAAAAATATTTGGTAGGCAAGATCCAAATGCGAATCTTAAAAGACATGCAAATGTTTGGTATTGTGAATGCAAATATGAATATTTGGACCATCTCTAACAAACCATTTCTAACACTTATCAAATATGCTAGCCATTCTGGACCAAAGTATGGTTATGATGAGCATATCACTAACAACCATGCAAACCTGATGATGGACATGCAACACTCACCCTGCCATGGGGAGACTTCCTGGGAGTGAGTGGAGTGCCCATGGGCTTCTTGGGGATGGCGGCCCGCATGTCAAACAATGTTGCCTGCCGCATCTTCTGGCTTATCTTGATTTCTCTCTTTCGAGGAAGTGCTGGACGGGCGCCATCCTTGGGGGGCTGGCCTGCACCATTCTCCACCTTGATGTGGCGGTTAGCTTGGCCTGCCAACACTGCCAAAGCCACATCATCATCACTGTCACTTGCCTCTGTTTTCATTTTCATTCTAGCTGCTGATAGCTGGGATGTGCCTGTCTTAGGTGTCCTGGGGGTGCGTTTTGATCCCGGCTTAGGTCCGGGCTTCTTCCTGGGTGCATTGGGGTCTTTGGGTTTGTTCTTTGACCCTGGTTTACGACCTGGCCGACCCTTGGTTGGTGCCTGCTGCTGCTGCTGCTGCGGCTGCTGCTGCTGTGGCTGTTGCTGCTGACCCTGTTGTTGTGGCACGGTTGGTGGCGGATCCACTTTGGGTTGCTTGAGGCTGACGTCTGTCTGCTCCACTGCCTTAATCTTCTTGATGGCTCCTTCGCTGGCTGCTGGATCAGCTTTCCGCTTTCTGCCCACAGAACTGACCTTTGGATTGGTGAAGATGGAAGCAAGCTTGTTGGGGATACCGTACCGCTTCACCAAGTCCTCTGACACAATCCAGGGTGTGTAGGCACTGGACCGCTGCCTGATAGCATTAGCACGCACAAAGAGACGGAAATGCTCCTTTGGGGGAACACGATAGGTACGTCTGTGGAAAAAGGAGGAGGTTAAAGTAGCAGAAATGATGGTTATATGTGATAATTATGGTCAGAATTCTGGACACACTTTCATTCTGGTTGAATTTTCCCTCAACTTCAAGTATTCTATTCTGTTGATAGTTTCATGCAAAACTTCTCAAATGGTAAACTATAAGCAGATTGTGCATTTAGAATGAGAGACTGCTAAACACAGTGAAAGTTAGTTCAGCAACGTAATCAGGAAATGATGGTGATTGTGCCATTATTAGAAAGGTAATTAAACAATTACAGAATGAAAGGAAGAGATCTGTCCTCAGAGTGATATCCTATCATTTTTATAATTCTGAAGCATCAGTAATTATTGAAGTAATCAAATCTCAATACAATGAAACCCAAGTTACTGATAGTCTCTCTTATTCAATCCACACAAATAAAAGAATTAGAAAATTTCTATTACAAATGTGGAACACTAAAAGGCATTATTTCCAAGATGCTCTGCTGGTATGGCAAGCCTCAGGAATAATGGGATGCCACAAGGTTTGTTTGTGTTGTCATTTTTGTCATCACAGCTGATTGCAGTACAGAGGTGCCTCACCTATTCCAAGACAACTGGTAATGCACGATAAACATTGTCAGGAAGATCAGCGTATACTGTCTTGCTGTCAGTTAGATGCCATTACTGTATATTGTCTTGCTGTCAGTTAGATGCCGTTACTATAACAACGATGTTAGCCTACAAAAGTGGGATATGTGCAGCAAAGAGCACAGTGTACATGCCAAGTTGCTCTCTCAAACATAGCCTGGGCATCCAGGAACTGATAAATACATTTTACATTAATTCCTATGAGGAAATTTGTTTTTGTTTTTTCAACATATGTTTATGAAAGGCCTTCAGGACTGAACTGAATGCAGCAACCGAGATTCCACTGGATAACATGATAAGGTACAAACAATAAGTGCTGGATATCTCTTGGTACTGTGAGAGAGAGAGAGAGAGAGAGAGAGAGAGAGAGAGAGAGAGAGAGAGAGAGAGAGAGAGAGAGAGAGAGAGAGAGAGAGAGAGAGAGAGAGAGAGAGAGAGAGAGAGAGAGAGAGAGAGAGAGAGAGAGAGAGAGATACTAGCTGGAGATGGGTAGCAGGGACGTCTGTGATAACCCGGTCCTCCCCGATGACCTTCACATCATAGAGGAGGTGTTGCAGGAGAGGGGTTGGGGCACTTCGCTTCCTGCCTGGTGACCCCTCCTCCTTGCCCCCTCCCTTCCCTGGAACACTGGGGGGACTGGACTCCTCCTGTCCTGAAGTGCCATTGGAGGTTATGGAGCCGTTGGCCAAGTGACCACCCACGCCACTCTCGGGGGAGGTGTTGTTGCAGCCGTTGACGAGTGGCGAGGTGGTGGGGGTGGTGGTGGTGGTGGTGGTGGTGGTGGTGGTGGTGGTGAGGGAGACCTGTGCACTGGTGCCATTCTCTGTCTTGACAGAGGGGCTGGGGTCCTCCCGCACCCGCTGCACCCGTACTTGAGTTCTGCAGTAAAGGTGTGTGTGTGTTTGTGTGAGTCATACTAATTACTTGTGGCAGACATGGAAAGTGTGTCAGGGATGATGATGGATGACATGATGAATGGATGACATGATGAATGATCTCTAGCATGATCTTGGTAGATAAGATGTTATACAATGCAAATTCAGATTTACCTATATGCATTCATGAAGAATATGTCTTAGTTTTTCTTAAGTAAGAAAAAAAAACTTCCAGAATTACTACCACTAAATCACATAATTATCACTGACAACTCAAAGGTAAAGTTCAATTCTGGCAGACTGCAGCAAGTACTCACGGTTGTGGGCCAAGCAGAGTCAGTTCCTCTCCGGGATGGAAGCGAGAGTAGCACAGTGTTGAGGCAGCTTCCACCAGCTGGTCCAGAGGCATTGTACCTGCACACACACACAACACCTAAGTCAACACAACAGACACTACCTTGCTTTTCAACTAATACCTTAAGGGTGTACTGTATATACATAAATACTATACAGTAATCCTAGTTAAGTTTGTCCCAAATAAGCCAGATTGTCAGATATCACACAGGAATTTATCTACTTATCTTTTTTTTCATTGATCAATCTATTTCTTTTTTTATGTTCTATACGATAGCAGCAGTAGGGAATTTCTGCCCTTAGGTGGAGTACTGTTAAGCCAGCAGGCTGATACACTGGCTGAAATACCCCAGATAGTTCTTACAGCATCCCAGTCACCTGAAGAGTCTGTGGCATTAAAGACGTGCCATGGCTTGTGTGCCGCAGCACTCACTACCAATGCCAAGATCATTGATCAAACAGCCAACAGCAACCAAGCCACACTGTATATCTCAGCTTTCATCGAAATAAGAAATAGATTTTTCAAGACGTGTGTGTATTTACCTGGGATTCAAGCAGGGCTCAGTGTCCTGTCTCCATATCTCCATTTATTTAATATCTTTTAAAATTAATGCATGTTGGTTGGAGTAACAACCTCTTCATTTAATCCATTCCAAATATCCACAGTTCTATGTAGAAAACTGTACTTTCTTATGTCCTTTAAACACCAACTCTTCCTAAGTGTCCCCTCATCTGTCCTTTTCCTTCATTCATCATCACCAGATCCTGTTTCTCCATCTTTACAAATGCCATTTACTATTTTGTATAATGTAATTAGATATATATATGCTATCTTGCAAGGTTAGCTAACTCATTTCTTTCAGCCTGTCTCCATATGTTAGATCTTTAATCTGCATATTCCAACCTCGAATGTATCACACTGGTTAGAATTTTTCTCTTGATATCCTTATCATATATATATATATATATATATATATATATATATATATATATATATATATATATATATATATATATATAATAGAGAGCCACCCTAATATTAGTTAACATCCTGCATGTTGATCCAAATAGTTGGCTTATGTTCCAATTAGGATTCAGTGTATCTTGTATAACCACTTCTTGATCTTTTTTCCCCCTTACTTTATATCATTATAGCTTTGAACCTCACTTATAATATCCAAAGGGGGACATCTACAACTTGGCTGGCTGCAGCATGTGTCTGGCTACCATTTTCTTTAGTAAAATGATTTTTGGGGAAAACTTGTCACTTAACCTACCTTGGTTGTGAAATATTCTAACTTGTATTTGAGTGGAATGAACGAGTCTCTAGAATGATATTGTGAATAAAAGGAAGAGACAATATTATATGGTAATTCCATCATCTTTGATACAAAAACTAATGTGCTTGAAGCATTATCTTTATTTCCTAGTTATGAATCCTTGGAATGAATTACCTTCAAATGCATGAACAAAAAAATTCCATTTTTCTTTAATTATTACAAGATGAAATCATAAAGAACAGTTATCATTGCTACTAAATGTAAATAAGGATGTGTTTAGCAGAGTGATCCTTTACTTGTTAATGACTAATTACATGAGTCAATGCAGTGCCAGAATTCTGGACAAGCTTCGGCCAAGGCCAATGAAATCAAGATCCAGCTAAAACAAAACCTGTTTTCCATCACTGAAGTGCAGTGTGTAATTACTAAACATCCAAGATGCTAAGGGTGGCAGGAAGAACACTTACCTACTCCATATTAGACACACTTAATACCAATTCAATTCAGCTCATTGGGAAAATTTGAAGTCAAGGAGCACAATCATTATTCTCCATATACTCATTCAAGATAAATGTGGCAAAACAACATCCTTCATAGGTCAGGATTTGATTTATACAGTAGCATTCATGAAATTCTTAAGATTATATCAAGTTAAAAGTAATTCTGGCCAAGAGAATGGACTCACTGTGATGTATTGCTCTGAGGATTGGTGGCAGGAGTGGTTCAGGGAAGGAGGAGTTGAGGAGAACCCGGACCTTGGCCTCGCTGGTCCAGGCCTCTTGATGAGTCAGTCCAGACTTGCCGCTGCACTGACATGTCCAGATGCTCTGACTGTACAGTGCCAGCCGGTCCTCATAGTCACTGCAATGGACAGGAACTCATAAGGAGGATGAAGGCAAGCTATCAGATCAGAAAAACTTGATATTTATGTGAGAGAGAGAGAGAGAGAGAGAGAGAGAGAGAGAGAGAGAGAGAGAGAGAGAGAGAGAGAGAGAGAGAGAGAGAGAGAGAGAGAGAATGTTCATAAATTCAGAGGAAAACTTTTCATATCATAGATCAATTGACCAACTCAATGGGAACTCTTTTCTTCTCTCAGTATTCTTAGGAGCAACAAGTACATCAAAACATTATTATTATTTTTCTCAGTCCTTGGACAGTCTACTTTATATGTTCATGGAAAACGTTCTATGCACCTTGGAACAGTCAACCAAGTAATGTTGAGAAGTGTTACAATAATGTTCTAAAGTCTACATTCACTTTCATAAAATCAGTATATATGCAGGTGGACATTTTCTACTTTTTTGTGTGTTTATACTAACATCCTTCAATCAAACATACACTCAGGAAAAACAAAACTAAAAACAAATAAATAAAATAAACACAAATAAATGAACAACATGAATGAGGTACATACATTTCACTAACATTCTTTCCTCACTTGTACGTCTCATCTGTCCTTAAACCCTCTAAGATCAATAATATTTTGTGAAACCTCGCACTTTTTAGTTGCGTGGCAAAAGTCAACATTCACACTGGCTTTATAGGTATGTCATTCATAAGACACCTCAAAGTGCCAAAGGCTCCCGTGAGATCTGATCCAGTTCAAAGCAAACCTAATCAAATCAACATGGTCAAGTCACCTCTCACCCCAACTTATCTAAAACCAAGCTGAGGGTTTTTTTTATTGTGCTTTAGAGCAACATATATTTCTTTTTGTGACTTAACATCAACAAACTAAATATTTCTTTCCCATCTCAACAAAAACAGAATCTCCTCTGTGCATACTTCCACTGGCAATAAATATTTCATGATAGACACAACACAACTTACTGTTCACACAACTCAGAGATTAACTAGTGGGAAATAAAAGCTTATTTCCTAATGACAGGAATGCAATGCCACTGAGCAAAACATCACAAGAATGCACACATGTTATATTTTTCCACCTGAAATTTGATATCCCACATATGGCACTCAGATGTTAGTGGCATTGTTTACATGGTGCATCAATGGCACACTAGGATGGCTGCATGATATCTGGGTCAAGGCAGTGGGGTGGCTACACATGATAACAGATGGTGCCATGACTAACTAAGACAAGGTGTGGCTACGGCTGTGACTGACGTGTGGGGCTGCATGAAGAACAACTCCAGCAATAAGGGAGGAAATGGTGCTGCAGTGCAATACTATAGTTATAATGAAGGGAAGGCTGGGACTCCATATTTGTCAGGCCATGACTGCTTCTTTTCACCAAATTGGTTTTTACGGAAAATTTCCTAACACTATGGGGTCTTCAAACGCCTGATGCATTCAATGAAAACAACAATAAATACAAATAATAAAAAGTTTTATACACATAATTTGTTGTGAAATTCTTTCCTCATTTTTTTCACACACACTTCTATTCACTGTAAACATTTCAGATGGAAAACCTGTTAATCTGCCAGACAAAATGTGGTGACAAAAACATTGCAAATTTCACACAGCCGTCCCGCAACTGACTTCATTCCCGAGCAATTCACTTTGGTAACAACTCTTAATCAATTTAGCATTTGTATCCATCAGCTGACTTTACATCTGAAGTTAGGTTAAGTTTGCTTGATCTACTCACGTAACACTTGCTATTCAATAATACAAGTCAATTAAACTAACATCCTAATAAAATTAAGTCCAAGTGAATCGGCATTCCTCAGCCTCACCTCCCACAACACACAGGGGCTTCACATCAACACTAGCGACAACACCCCACACCCAGTAACCACTCACGGCACCTCCATGTGGCACACCGCCGCCCCACCGACTGTGTTGGTGTGCCGAGCCAGATACATTAAGTTTAGTGTAACCTTGCCACCTGACCTCCACCTCAGTGTTTTGGACTCATTAGTACACCAGGTAAGCCAATAAGGCTACTTCATCGCTGCTAACTAAACTTTCCTAAGTCATGCTAACATCTCCTTGTGGGGGGAGGGGGGGGAGGGTCCTGCTGCTGTTTGTTTTGACAAGTCATGGTTGTTCATAATACAATAAATATACCAATAATTAATGCAAAGCAATCTAAGGCGTCACCCATGAGTACCCTGCAGGTTCCTGACCTCAATTTGCCCTGGCTGAGGCACCACCACCATTACATAACACTGTGACAGCCCCAGGTCAAGGTGAGGTTAAATTGCTCATTTGGCCTAAATAGTGCTTTCCTCGTGGACAAAATGATCAAACCAAAGGAAATAATGAGAAACACGGAAATCAAATGGCATCCAGGAACAAAACGGCAAGGTTGTCACGGAAAATAAGTGCCATCATGAACAGGAAACTTTTCACTACAAAAGAAATGAACCAGATGTCACATAAAAAGCACCAAGGCAGTGGCAGGAGGGATAAAACCCGCCAATTAGCCACGGATGGCACAAGGCAGGGCGGAAATGTGGCCCAAAACAAAGGCGTGGAGCCTCAAGGAAAACGCGTGTTCACAAAATGGACAAGAAGTGAGGAGCAACCCAACACAACCCCTGCTGCACCCCACCCACGCCCCCCACCGCCCCCACTACCATGCCAAGGGAAGGGAACCCATGGAGAGAGGCAGCACAACCCATGAAATGCACCTGAGAGGAAGGAAAAGGCAGGAAAAAAAGAAAAAACAAGCCGGTGGATTTGGCGCGCTGCCTTGTACCTCTTGCTCCTGAACCTTTCCCCAGTGTGTTGAATGGTGAATATCTCCTCCCCAGGGGCTGCATCCTCCGGGGGCTGGATGAGTCTGAAAGGCTGGCCCTGGAGGAGAGGCATGGGGCAGGTGTCAGGTCGTGGAGGGGAAAAATGGAGGAAAAAAGGCGCCGCGTCGTCTTCAGTTCGAACCTCCACGAGCGTCCTAGTCCCTCTGGCCGCCTTTCATTTAACACTATTTTCACCAATACCCATCGGCCAGACTCGCTCCAAAGAGGTAAAATAGTGATTCTGACCACTTCATACTCCATTCACTCGATTTGCACGGGTAGTTTTAATTTTTTGGCCAACCTGATGAGGAACCAATGGAAAGTATCAACAAATCAGTTTTGGCGCGAACCCTTCCCTCCTGTTGCCTGTTTGCCGTTTACTGTTTTGTAAGGTTTCTGTGGTGTGAGGGGGGTGTTTTACCTTATTTGTGGCCCAGATTGGCGGAGTTTGGGTGTGAGGGAATATTCCATAGGTGCTCCGTTGCCCCTGTCTGTGTTTGCCGCCTCTGTTGTGGTTACTGTTGCCTGTTAGGGGAATGTGCGCAGTTTATCTCCTATCCCCTCCCTGTTTTATTTCCCTGTTTCCACTTTTGATGTACTAATAAGGTAGAATATGTTGATTTGGTACTTGTTTTCAGTCATCTGTGGTTCTGTTTTGGCCTTTCTCCCGTTGCATTTCCTGTTGTCAGCTGATCTCTGTTGTTCTGTTGTCATGGGGATGTTGTTCTCATTTCTGTTGGATTTTCCGTTTCTCTATCTGTTTCTGTTAGTTTTCCAGAGCTTTACTGTTGTTGATTTGTTCTGTTTAAGCTTTCGTGGTCCTGTTTATCCTTCCTGTTGTTTTTCCTGTTGCTACTGTTGCTCTGTTGTTGAGTAATGCTTCATATTTTGTGGTATTAACTGACTCGTCACTACTCATTGTTATTTTCCAGGTGATCTGTTGTTTTCTTTCCTGTTTGGTACTCCTGTTGATCCTCTCCTGTTGTTTGTCACTTGTAATTTTCATTCTGTTCTGTTTATTATTGTTGTTTGTTTAGTTATCTGTGAAGTGTCTATTTCCGTTGTTAACACATGCATATTATATTGTACATTGTCTGTTTGATATTGGTGCTTTCTTCGGAGATAATGAACAAACAAGATACTATACATTCTATATAATCTCACCTATTCAAGTATGATAAATAGGGTGTATTTGTAGACTAGACAATTGAGAAATGACCTATAGCAGCTATACATATTGATTAATAGGTGACTAAGTTGGGAAGGAGGGTTGGAAAAGAATTAGTACATGTAATGAATCTTAATAACTTAACTACATATCATAGCAAAAAGTGAATAGTTTATATCAAGATGTCACTGATGAAAAGGGAACATTTTTTTTTTCTTTTCTATGACCTTTCCAACTGTAGTGTTCTTTTTGGTGGTCAGATAATTTCCCTCCCACTTTAATTTCCTTTTCGCTCTATTGTTTATTTGATGCCATACTATTAGTGGTCCTGGATTCCCTAACTTCTATTCTTTTTCACATAAGAAGGGAGTCTGGCCAAGGACAAAGTAATAATTGATAGTTATAAAAAAAAAAAACTCAATATATTTTTTTATTTATTTCATGGAAGATGAAAGGTTGTTTTTTCTTTTAGTTTTATATCAATCTATTTGTTCAATTATTTTTTCTACATTTTGGATGGAGAATGTACATATAGTTAGGAACCTGTAGTTTTGTGTGAAGGAAGAGAGTTAGTTGCCTTTAATTAAAGAGTGGACTGTGACTGCCCCCCCTCCCCCCCTGTGTTGAGAGACAAAGAGGAACGTGCAGTGAGGTCACAGCAGTGCTATTACACACCACTGGGAGTAATGATCACTTCAGCAGGTGTACACATGTTAAAAGCCTAAAACATTGGTTACCTCCCTGTCACTCCTATTATAAATTGATAAGTAAGAGGAACATTCGTATTTCGATCCATTTCATTGACCTCTTCACTTATTTAACCATCTTGTTTATCACTCTCTCTTTTGCAGCACGCCAACCAACCTGTCTTATTGATTGCTGTTTACACTTCCACACGTACAGCCGCTTGCTTCTCAAAACATATCGATCTAATAATTACTACTTACTTACTTACTTACTTACTTACTTACTACTACTACTACTACTACTACTACTACTACTACTACTACTACTACTACTACTATAACCATCCCTTCTCCCCTCCTCTCTCTCTCTCTCTCTCCCCCAGCAACCACAATGGACTCAACCACCTCCACCACCACACCAGACCGCCTTCCTCCCCCCCCTTGCAATGCGGGCAGCGTGGTGGGTGCAGGGGAGCGGCTGCGTCACCTGCTACCCAATGTGCCAGAGTCAGCCCTGTCTTCTGCTCAGTGGGTCAGCAGGAGTGGGAGGTGAGGGCGTCAGGGAGAGGGGGAGGGGTGGAGGTTGTTGAGATGGATGGTGTATGAATGATGGATTGATTGATTAGTTGTTGTGGTTTCTTTTTATGATTTCTGTGTTTATTTGTCTTATTTTTTCTTCTTATTTTGTGTTTGTTTTCTATTTATGTTTTGTTTTTCCTTGTCTTTCTTTATTATTATTGTGTTTGTTTTTATCTTTCTACAAGTCTATGTGAGGTATTGATCCTTGACTTTCCTTTATTACTTACCTACTAGTATAATATACTTGACTATTTCTTTTATTCCTTCTTCATTAACCCTTTTGGTACTGGGAGAGGCGTTCTCATATTCAATCCGCTTATTATTTGACGATTCAGGCTTAAAATGGTACAGATTCTGGCCATTAATCTTCTGACCTCAATAGAGACCTCCTAATGTCAAGAAAATCATCTAACCATATCTAAGACTCGTGGTAAAAATGTATCCCAGTACTGAAGTGGTTAAGCATTATCATACGAGTAGATATATTTTTATCACGTTTCCACAAGAGTAACAGGCATTGCTTCTGAATTCAACACAACCTGCATATTAGAGTTTCTTCCCTCACGTAACGTTCCACTTCACGAAATGTTATAATGTCCTGACGCGTTGTATGATTCACCATTGCTCTGAGGTAATAATGGACACACTCTGCATTCCTCAAGGTCAGCTGTAACGATGGCAGCATATGTTTTGTGTTGGGATTCCGTGCATGACTCACAGCTGTTCTCGCTCACCAGGATCGCTAATAACTAAACATTGGATTCTTCTCAATGTTAATTCCACCCCAACTCTTTCATCGTGTAAATCAATGGTCATTACAGCTCACTCCAACCTGCGTCAGTCGGTTTGAATGAAAAATATCGACGTAATAGATGAATGAATATAGAGATAAACAATTAGGTAGATTAATAAGTGCATATAGAAAATAGGAAGTTAATGAGTAAACAAAATGCATGAAATAAGACTCAAAAGCTTCATAATTAACAAGTAAATCGTGGAATAAATAATTCAACTCGTGTCTAGAATGTGTGGAAAATTAATGAGGATGTTATATAAAGCAAAACAGTTTTAATTAAGTCATGAATGTTTTTGTTTTTGAGGACAATTTAAGACATTTACTAAAGGGCGCTCAGGGAAGACATTAACATTAACAACAACAACAACAACACACACAAAAAAAAAAAATAATAAATAATAAATAATAAATAAAAAAATAATAAAATAGATAAATAAATAAATACAAGCTAACATATTTTCGTCTCCACAGGCCAATGTTGAACCGCTCCTCCTCCTCCTCCACCTCCTCCACCCCCCTCATTCCACACCACCCACAAAAGCCTCACCACACCCCTTACTCCTCCACCTCCTCCAACACACCACTCATGCCACCACCACCACCACCACCACCACCACCTCATCAAGCTCACAATCCTTCTAGTACATTCCACTCTTCCTCTTTCTCCACTCCTCACATGCCGCCTCGCCACACCTCCAGTATCTTCTCCTCCTCCACCACCTACTCCACCCCTCACCTCCCTCCTCTTCCACCGACACTTAACTCCTCCACTCTTTCCTCCACCTCCCTCTCCCAACACCCCTCCACCGTGGGTCTTCAGGGAGGGAGGGGCCAGTTCTCCTCCACACTGGATAGCTCTGGCTTGCCTCCTCCTCCACCTGGCTCCTCCACCGCCTCTCTGCTCAGGTGAGTGTGTTTTACCTGGCTGGTCATGTTTCCTTCCCATTGCTGGCTCGTGTGGTCGTGTCTTCTGATCCACTTCTGTATTTCCACCTTCCTTCCTATGACTTGATTTTATGTAAGATGGAGTTTTCAAGATTTTTGGTTCTTGATCTTTAAGGGGACTGACAAATTAGTGTGTGTGTGTGTGGGGGAGGGGGGTTATTTTCATGATTTTTGTTACCCTTGAAAAGCCTCCCCTTCTTAGATATAAAAAAGAAAGGATCTATATTTGTCTAGTTTTCTTGTGTGTGTGTTGGGGGGGGGGGGGGGGGGGGTTGGTAAGTGTATGAATTAATAATAAAAAATTTAACACACTACTACTACTACTACTACTACTACTACTACTACTACTACTACTACTACTACTAACAACAACAACAACAAGAACAACATCACTAACACAATCCTTTTCTCCCTTCTCTTGGGTGCAGAGGAAGAGGAAGGAAGAAACCCCTTGCTCCTCCCTCCTCCTCCTCCGTCCCTTCAGCCCCTCCTGCAGGCTCTCATGACCTCTCCGATGACCTGACCTCCGGAGATAACCTGAATATGGACGAGGAGCCTTCCCAGGTAAAAATAAATAAATAAATAAATAAATAGATAGATAAATAAATAAATAAATAAATAAAAAGGCTACATGGAGGGGTGGTAATGTCACTTCACTGCCCTCTGGTGGTGAATCTTTGAAACTTTAACTCCTTCAGTACTTAGACACATTTTCACCACGAGTTTTGGGGTGTGTGATTTTACGATTTTATTGACATTAGGAAGGGACTATGGAGGTCACAAGATTATTAATGGCTTAGTGTAATAGGTTAATCCCTCCCCCACACACGAGTTTGTGAAGCTGTGTAGAGTCGGTATATAATAAGCAGAATACTGTAAAAAAAGAAAAACGCGTCTCAGTACTGAAGGGGTTAACGCCGTCTTCATGTTGATAGGACACCACCATCTTAACACTTTTCCTAATATTTGGTCCATCTTCCTTGTTAACTAACCTCCTTTAAGATCTTTCGCCTTAACTCACTGCCATCTCAAACCATCCTACTCACTCAAGACTGTTCAATTATCTTTTCTGATCTGGTAAACTCTGGAATTCCTTACCCGTTTCTATATTTCCAACTTCCTATGACTTGACTTTATTTGTTGTTGTTGTTGTTGTTGTTCCTCCTGCAGGTGGTGATGAGTTTGTCGTGGACGCGAGGCAAGATGGGTGCGGCCTTTTATGATCTCACAACTCACCAGGTGTGTGTGTGTGTGTGTGTGTGTGTGTGTGTGTGTGTGTGTGTGTATTAATAGTTTGAGTAGTTTGGTGACTTCTTTAAGTTCATCAGAGTGTTTTGTCACTGAGTATTGGTTATATAATTATATTTGTTTCTTCATCATTATGTAAAGTGTGTTTGTTTTGTGATTCCGTTTATTAACCCATTTAACTTTTTTTATATGTATTTAATAGATTCGTCTTTTTATTTGTCATTAATTCACTTGAGCGAGATGATATTGTATTATTATTATTATTATTATTATTATTATTATTATTATTATTATTATTATTATTATTATTATTATTATTATTATTATTATTATTATTATTATACTATTATTATTATTATTATTATTATTATTATTATTATTATTATTATTATTATTATTATTATTATTATTATTATTATTACACACATACACACACACACTCTTCCTTGTATATTTTCCTCACTTATCGTTCTCCAATTCCCATTCCTCTATTTCTTTATAATCTCTGTTGCTGATGAAACACACACACACACACACACACGCCCACACGCACACGCACAGGCACACACACACGCACGCACGCACACACACACACACACACACACACACACACACACACACACACACACACACACACTTCTAGTCGTCTCTCTACCTTATTATATTGAAATGGAAATCGATATTTGTCTTTCAATAAACTTGTAATGAATATGTCCTTCTAAGATGTCACTTAATATAATTGTAACGTTTATGATTTCCATTTCTTACTTGTTAATAATTCGACGTTTCCACATTACTTATATCAATGTCATTCAACGACAAATAATAAAGTAAAAGGAGGGCTTTAGATATTTGGGAAAGATTGTTACAGAAAATGCAGATTCTGACAAAAAGATATATAAAAAAAAGAGAATAGATCCAGCATTTGGAAGAAAAAAGATTAACGAATATATTGACGAATATTTACATGAACATATAATTAAGAGGACAAATCTACACATGATACGTATGGTCAACATCAATGTATGGTTTTGAGGTCCGGACGATAAAGAATATGATGAAAACTCTTGAAACAGTGAAAAAGTGATTCCTACAACGATTCCTACAACGAATTCGCTGGATTGCGAGAAGAGAACACTGGTAAGACAGATCAAATTCGCAGACCATATTTTGAGAGAACATGAACGAAACACTGCCTATTGGGAACAGTGAAAAACACTTTGAAACACTTTGAAACACTAATATTCTTGCTATTAACAAAACATCATTTACAATTAATTTATAATGTAAAAGAGCAAGAAGGCAATGTTAAAGCTTTAAACTTTTAAGGCAACAGAAATGTTGTTATTTATGTATCTTAAAGAACACAAAACAATAAAAGGAGTACTCAATAAACCGAAACAAGAGAGGGACAACTATGTACATAGAGTGATGAAAGTAGAATTTTTATGATAACAATCATAATAATAATAAGATAAATAAAGATAATTATAAAATGATAATACTAATAACAATGACCAATATAATAGTCATAATAATAATAATAATAATAATAATAATAATAATAATAATAATAATAATATTAATAGTAATAATAATAACAATAGTAGTAGTAAGTAGTAGTAGGAATAATGATAACGGTAATAACAGTAACAGTAATAGCAATAGTACTAGTAGTAGTAATAATGATAAAAAGTGATAATAATACTAATCATAATAATAATAACATAATAATAATAACAATAGTAACGATTGTAATAATGATGATGATGATGCTAATGATGTTAATCATAGTAATAATAATAATGATATAATAATAATAATAATAATAATAATAATAATAATAATAATAATAATAATAATAATACGACTGGAAATATTACATTTATAATGTAATTGGAGGTAGTACAGGTTACAAACACTAAAGGTACAATTGACTAATTTACAATTTCTATTGTAGAAATAGTATATACTTTTTGAAACAATTTTTAAAGATGTTAATATTGGCTGTGTTTTAATGTGTTGGGGTATTGTGTTCCACAATTTAGGTCCAGTGTACGATAGAGAGTGTTGATACAGGGATATGGTGTGGAGAGATACATTTAGGTTTTGATAGGATCGTGTTGGGTAGTTATGGTTCGGCTGTAATACCTGTATGTGTCCATTTAGTGTTTTAAACATATGAATACCAATATGCAGTTTATTTAGATTAAAGAGTGTTAGAATATTTGTGTTTTTGAATAGTGGCTTTGTATGTTCATAATAATCGCTATTAGTAATACTTCTTATTATTTTCTTTTGTAATCTGAATAAGGGTAATAGGTGGGTTGGGTAGGTGTTACATCAAATAAGCATGCAATAGTTTAGGATGGGAAGGACATGGGCATTGTACATCATTTTAAGGATATTTAGCGGCACAAGATCCTTCACATAGTAGAGAAGAGATATTACTCTAGATAGTTTAAGGCATAAATGAGAAATGTGTGGTTTGAATGATAATTAGTCATCAAATATTATACCTAGAAGTGTATGTGTTGGTACTTTTTTAATTATATCGTAGTGGAGAAATAACGGGGGAAGTTTTTTTTATAGGTTTATTTGTGAATAGCATTTAGTAAGTTTTATTGCGATTTACTGTTAATTCACCCAGCACTGATATCCGCCCCCAACACCAAGGTTCGCCAACAGAGCCACCAGTCAAGTGACAGGTGTTAACTCGGCTGCTGCCACACGCCAAAAGGGAAAAACAATGCTAGCCCTGTAGGCCCGGGTAACCTCAAGACTGGCGGGAAGCCCAGCTGATGCACAGAGACAACGCGCATAACAAACGACTAACTGCATGCGTGGCTCACTACTGACTACTCAAACCAATATTAAATGTTCATATTTACATTAAAAAAATAATAACAATATAATAATAATCATAATCACAATACAATATACATACATATATATATATATATATATATATATATAT
>JAHFWG010000048.1:568321-585186 GCA_020233015.1 Callinectes sapidus | reverse complement strand
CTTCCCGTTCTTAGTGTTCCCTGAAATTTTCCTCTTGATTGTTCACCCCCCCTCGTTCTTTTCTTCAGCGTCGTCTTTTGTCCTCCCTCTGTCTTCCTTCCCTGCAGTGCGATGTGGGACTTTTCATCCACTCCCTCCCTGCCTTGCTCCCTTTTTTTTTTTTTTCTCCTTCCTCCTCCCCCATTTTTTCCTCTCGGTTAACTTATCTCTGCGCCTTTCACCTTCTTGAATTTATTCCTTTTTTATTCCTTTCTTTTTTCTTCTTAATCTTCCTATTGAATTTTTGTTTTTGTGCCATTTTGTGTCTGTGTTATTTTTGTGTGTGTATTTTTGTATCTATTTTTTTACTATATTTATCTGCCTTTTCTGTTTACCTTTTCTTTGTTTATTTATCTATCTACTCGTCTATCTGGTTATGAGAGAGAGAGAGAGAGAGAGAGAGAGAGAGAGAGAGAGAGAGAGAGAGAGAGAGAGAGAGAGAGAGAGAGAGAGAGAACAGCGAGTAACGTTGAGCCGAGTTAGTCTCTCATTATTCCTAAACACCCCGAAAAAAGCAGGTAACAGGAGCCATTATTAGTCTGGCCGCCATAAGTTCTAATGATGCAAAGTGTTATGCCCGGATGAAGCCTCGTTGGATCCGGAGTGATGCAGTGTATTGAAAATTAGTGCAAACCCAACTCATATCGAAGGAAACATAACATAACGGCTTATTGTGTAAACTCTAAAACCACGAAAATTACAAGGTTTTCTCCCCAAATCAAACGCACGTAGCACTGAGGCTAATAAAGGGTAATTACTCATGAATTTTTAATGGAAAGGTGTCAGTTGGCTAATTACCTTCACTAATCACCTGTGACGTATATCTAAATTATATAATTGAAAGTGTTTGGTCAATGGCGCGGTACGATATGCGTTTGATGCTGGATTTAAGACTGGTAATCCTTCCCTAATGGCTGTTCCGCGGTTAATAGAGGAATGCAACTGCTTTTAAAGACCCATTAGTTCTGTACGAAGCCCACTCGCTCCCACTCCCTCACCCTCACGTCACTAATTGGAGTGGTGCGTGTGTGTGTGTGTGTGTGTGTGTGTGTGTGTGTGTGTGTGTGTGTGTGTGTGTGTGTCCACCTTTAGGCCGATTCCAGTTGGCAGGGCAGCGGGGAAGGAAACAGCCCGACCAGATGGAAAACAATGAAGGAAAATTGAAGGAAATACCTCGGTGTTTTCTGGAGTGGACGAGGCGTTAGACAGTAATGCAAGAGGTGGATGAAGTGTCCTGAAGTGTGGGGCGGTGATGGTTGGTGGTGGTGGTGGTGGTGGTGGTGATTGTGATGAGCACGATGATGACTATAAAAGTGTTTGACATATTCTATTGTGAGGGCTGGGTATTGGCTGGGAAAAAAAAGCTATATACGGAAAGAAAATAATGTTCTCTACCAAAATACTTAAACGGAAGGCGGCGTTCTAAATTAATGCTAAACACGTAAAAGCTATTTATGACTTGTTGAATTTGATTAGTGAAAAATTGATGAGAACAATAGTAATTTCATTTACAGCTGGAGATAGAGACAACTTTACTTTCTAATATGTTTATACTTAATGTATACGAAGGTAATAAAAATACAACTTTTAGAAATAAAAATAAAGATAAAAAATATACAAGTAAGTTACATAAAGATAGATTTGGAGAACTGTAGTACACTCAGAAATTCTTAAGCAGAGAAATGTCTTCTCAAGAACCTATTTTTTTCTTTAATTATTAGGTCACCCTCGTTTTTCTTTAAAGTTTATTAGTTTATATATTTCTCTGTGGTTTACGAGCTTGTTTGATGCCACTGGGGTGAGGTTAGGTCTGTGAGTCTGTCTGTTTATCTCTGTGATTGTTTGTTTGTATTTATGTTTGTGTTTATATTTCCCTGTCAGTCTGCATGCTCAATCTGTCTGTTTGTCTGTCTCTCTACCTTTCTGCCTGCCCGCTGATTGTCCTCGTTTATCTTCCTTGTCCCTCTTTCTGTGTGTGTGTGTGTGTGTGTGTGTGTGTGTGTGTGTGTGTGTGTGTGTGTGTGTGTGTGTGTGTGTCCGTCTCTCTATCTTCCCCTAATGAGTCCAAATCTCCCACATTCCTGACAACAAAGTTTCTGGCGGGGTAAGAAATTCTGATCCAATTGACAATCTTTTTTTTAAATCGGAAAGAGGGAGCGAAGGGGAAAAAAAGAGAGAGAGGGAGAGGGATGAGTTACGGGGAATGGTGAGGCCTGATGGCTTTTTAGAGGAAGGGGGAAGGGGAGAGGTGAGTGGTGTGTGGGGGGTGGGGGGTAGTAAGGGTAAGAGGGGCGAGGGAAGTGATGGGAAGGAGCAGGTGTGAGGGGAGATGAGGACAATGTAGGAGGGGGGAATGGCATGTGAGGGGAAAGGGGAGTTCAGATCTCACATTTCTTTTTTTCTTTTCTATAACCTCTTTTTCCTTTCTTTTTTTTCTTTCAAACTTGTGTCGTTACATATGCCTGACATTTTTCAGGATAGGGGAAAATGGATATAGTTTCTCTCTCTCTAACTCTCTCTCTCTCTCTCTCTCTCTCTCTCTCTCTCTCTCTCTCTCTCTCTCTCTCTCTCTCTCTCTCTCTCTCTCCTAATAACAGTCAGCATGTGTATATTGTGGGTTTTAACGTGCCAAAGGATGTATGTTGGGAATCACTTGTCTGAAAGCCCACACATGCACTATAAATCTCTCTCTCTCTCTCTCTCTCTCTCTCTCTCTCTCTCTCTCTCTCTCTCTCTCTCTCTCTCTCTCTCTCTAGATTAACACCCCTGCTCTGTCACTGTAGGAAGGGGGAGCAATCATTGGGAGGCAGGTGGAGACCGCGATACTCCTTGATACGCCTTACCTTACAACACACGTCCTGCAGGCGCCGACCTTAAATTCACTCCAGCCAGACATCGGTGCCGCTTTGCCATTTTTCATGAGCTTCGTCCCCCCTCCTCCCAGCCAGCCGCGACCCAGAGCGCACCTGTGGTAAGCTGGGCCTTGTTAAAAAGAATGAAGAAAATAAAATAGTTTGGTTCCAGTGCGCGGGTATGATATTAAAGACTCATTTTTAGACGTTTTAAGTTCCCCGTCGGTATCTTTATAAAGGGTAAGAAATTTATTGTATTGGTTCTCATTGGGGTGTGGTGATGTTGATATCCAATTGAATTAATTCGGAAACCATAAGAAATAGTAAATTTTGTTAATGTTTCTTTAATATAGTGGTGGTAAGGCGTCGAAATGCCTCTGGATGAAAAAAAAATAAATGTTAAGTGTGCCATGTCATAACCAGAAATTCGAAATGGAAATATTCCTTCCTACGAATGAAATGAAATAAGAAAAGGCAGAGAAAGTGGAAATGTACATGATGTTTGCATTGTTCTGGGAATGAAAAGAATGGAAAATGTTACCATGAAAAAGGTGGCAGAATAGGAGAGTGTTGACATAATGCAAGAGTCTTTTTTGTGACAGATTTCAGTAAAAATGCATCTCGTGTCGCGATACTTGGAATGAATGTATGTCAGAAGAGCTTAGAGAATATTCTGTTATATTACATGATACATTGGGTAAATATATCAATAAAAATATCCGGCAGCTTTTTAAAGAAAGACACACACACACACACACACACACACACACACACACACACACACACACACACACACACACACACACACACACACACATGAAAAAGCCCTCTGCGTCACTAACAGAGAATCGCGGATCGAAGCTTCGTGGAAAAGTAGAAATCCAGGAACCAGCCTCGTTTAACTGGAAAATTGTGTTTCGCGCGGAGTGGCGGTGAGGAGAGAGAGGCGACACATAAGGCTGACCCAATAGTAAGAGTGACTAGAGTACGAACAACCTTCCACCTTCTTTGACTGTTGTTTTACTGCGTGATGGCTTCTTTTTTCGTGTCTTCTTGGCGGGGTTTGCTGAAGTGGCAGGTTCAGCGTTTACTCGCATTAAGATATCGGTGTTTGCTGGTCAGGTTGGCAGTCAGCTTTATGTGTGTGTGTGCAGCGCGCCACTTGTGTTGTGTCAGCTGCGATACCTGTTATTGGCGCGTCGCAGTAAAGCCTTGAATCAACTAAATCTGAGGCGGCAGTGGCAGGTGACAGGTATTTGATGTTTCCAGGAATATCACCTTCTGCCATCACGAGTCTTCACTGGTAAAGGTGGAAAATAAAAGGGTTAAGGTGTGGTGCAGTGCGTTGCTGGTCCTGAGTTGCTGGATAGGGTCAATATGGAAGTAAAGTAGAGATTGACGCGGCTCTAATCGTTAAAATAGAGGAGGCCGCCGCGCCAATACCACCCTCACTAATGTCACGCCTCGCCACACAGCTCACCTTCCTCTTGTTATTTTCATTTTGAAGTTTTGACGCGAGTTCATATCAATGTCAAACTTTCTTGGAGTCTCCGGTTCTGCTTCGGTTATTGCAAATCGAGGCCACTTCTTCCTTCCAGTCCGCGCCTGTCACGCTCAACTTTGTGTTCGATGATCCACAGCGGACAGCGGAGTCCTGCGAGGCATGGAGAATGCGTCGTGGATATCATACTCTGTTACTTTTCTTTATCTACAACTTTGACTTGCTCTACTTCGACTCGAGCCAAAGTTGTGTCGTGTAGCTGCGTCGCTGAGGAATATTGGTGATGCTCGCTTGCTTCTTGCCACGTCAACCATTAAAAGTTCCTGACAATAGGGAAGATAAGTGATGGATGCAGTCAGTAACTCGTAAAATAACTACCTTGATATTTGAACGGTAAAAAAAAACATCTATAATCCATTAAACTATAGCTAAATATGTAGCAATTCAAGTTAATTTTAGTTAAATTCAGTTCAGTTCTTAAATTCGTTATATTATTACGATATTCTTGTGTTATTATTACTTTTATCTGCAGAAACTTACTCCAACACACACACATTAATGATATATCGTCTATAGTTTCCTTCTTGTCTGTGGGGGGATGGGTGGCGTTAGTTGGTTAAGGCGGCTCGTCTTGGGCCTCTGGTGCTGGCGGTCCGGGTTGGAATCCTTGCCAAGCCTAGTTGCCCAGTGGGAGATGTAGCGTTCTCCCGTTAACCCTAGTGGTGCCATATGACCTAAGCTGTTGCGGCACTGAATAGAATCATTTCCACTTCCCAGTAGGTGAAGAATGCCTGCGAAATGGCGGCGGGTGGAGTCACGGTGAAGGGAGGGAGTCTCTTCTCCTTTAGTTCGTTCTATAAACCACGACACTCTTCTCTTGTCCCTCCCTGCTGTGTATAAAAGTGTTCCCTTCCCTTCCCGTGCCAGTGAACATTCCTGAGCTTGTGGTTTAGTGCTTTCGACTGAATGTTATTTATTTATTTTTTTCTCTCCCTCGTTGTTTCGTTTTGATCAGAGTTCTCGTGTATAGTTCAGGTCTTGTACAGTCTAATGGCACTCTCAGTGATTATTGGTTGTTGGTCGTGTATAAACACACACACACGCACGCACTCTCTTTCTCTCTCTCTCTCTCTCTCTCTCTCTCTCTCTCTCTCTCTCTCTCTCTCTCTCTCTCTCTCTCTCTCTCTCTCCTTTTTCTCTCTCTTCCTTTTTTTTCTACTTTCATACCTTCCCAACTGGTTTTCCCCTCTTCTTTCCCCCTTTCTTCTCTTATTCTTACCTCCTCCCCAGTATTCCTTATCCAATTTCCCCTTATCTCCCCCCCCCATTTTCTACCTTCTGACCCTCCCCTACCCCTTCCCCCCTCCCCGCCCCCCACTGCTACCCTACATCCCCTCTCCCATACGGCGGTAATGGCAACAATAACAGACAAATGGCACCATCCCACCACTCAGCCCAATAATGAGTTAGTCCCCTCCCCCTCCCACCCCCCACCCAGGACAGGCAGACAGGACCACCACCACCACCACCACCACCACCACCACCAACCACCACCACCACCACCGTCACTATTACCATTATCCTTGCAGTGTCACTATCCAACCCTTCCCTATCACTATTTATGTCACGGTCACTATTATGTTTCTCGACCGCCACCATCACTGTCATTTTCAAGGGATGGTAATAATGATAAGGCGTTCACTGTCACTGCAGCCACGTCACTATATTTGAGTGCTGTGTTTATGTCTAGAGTTACATGTCTTGTCATTATCACCATAACTACAACACTATTAGGATTGTTGTCTTCAAATTGCCCATTTCTCGCCCTTCACAACGACAAGACATTGTTACCACCCTGCCATCACCATAATTACTACTACTACTACTACTACTACTACTACTACTACTACTACTACTACTACTACTACTACACCATCATTCCTTTAATATCCTAAACTCCCAATACACACAATCAGAACTACAATCTCTTCACCACAATCACAACCTGCGCCACCATAGCCATTCACAATCAATAGATATTACAACCAAACACACCACAACCACAAAAAAATGCAAAATAAACGGATAACCACACGTAACCTAACCAAATTACTCTCTCTCTCTCTCTCTCTCTCTCTCTCTCTCTCTCTCTCTCTCTCTCTCTCTCTCTCCGCTCTCATCCCCTTCCCTCTCTCTCTCTCTCTCTCTCTCTCTGTTGCTACGGAAAGACCCCCTCCCCCCCCACCTACCCACCGCTCCCTATCAAAGTTAGACCATTGTAGCATCAGCTTCTGTAAAGACAAGGCCTGGTTAGGTGTGTGAATATCTAATGGTAAGCCTTCCTCTCCCATTGGCTTGCACGCGTTTCCTACATTATCATACGCTATTGTTCCGTCAGCGTGTGTCGTTAGAAAGGTAATCCGCGTCTCGTAAAGCCCGCGTTGTATTACCGTTGGCTTCGTTCTTGCGTTGTGTATAAAAGTAAAAGGAATGTAAAAGAGTGTATTGTAATTGTGTGTGTTGTAATTGTATGTACGTGTCTATGGTGCTTTGTGTTGTAGTGATTAGCGTCAGTGTTTGAAATTTGCGTTGTATTATCGTTTGCTTCGTCCTTGCGTTGTGTAAAATTTTGTAATGGAGCGTAAAGGAATGTGTTGTGAATGTATACGTATATGGTGTTTTGTATTGCAGTGATTAACGTCATTGTTTGAAATTTGCGTTGTATTATCGTACTATCGTTCTTGCGTGGTGTAAAATTTTGTAAAAGGGTAAAAGAATGTTTTTTTTTTTTTTTTTTTTATTGTATACGTATATGGTGTTTTGTATTGCAGTGATTAAAGTGTTTGAAATTTGCGTTGTGACACCATTTGCCTCGTTCTTGGGTTGTGTAAAAGTAAAAAGAGTGTAAAGAGCGTACTGTATTTTTGAGGGAAAAATGTCTCCTCTCATTCAGCGTGTTTTGTGTGAACGCCTCGGCAATAGTATTAGGAAACGTTTAGCCCTCTCACTATTTCAAAAGTTGATTATGACAGTTCTTTAAGAGTATTTCGTTAATAATGTAGAAATCTACCTATTCATTTTTAAGGAAGAGGAGGAAACTGGTCAAGGAGAACAGAAAGAGTAACAACAGGCCCAATTAGTTGCCAGTCCCTATTCAGATTCAAGAAAGATAGCAAAAAAGAAAAGAATAAATGTCTTGAAACCTCCCTCTTAATTCATCAATAGAACCACAACATATACTATTAAAAACCGGTGTAGCTTCAACTAGAGCCTTTGGAAAGCAGAGGTGCGGACAGGTGTGTTTCATAGAATAGTCTGGTGTGTAGTGAATATTCCCCGTACAACTGTTAACCTCGTGAGTCTCACCAAAATCAAGAATTTCTCAAAACCCGAGACACGAAGGAACACAAATGTCACTCAACCATATTCAGAAACACTTCCACGCTTCACCTGCACTACACTAAAAGATCTCTGGCAAAAGTTACGAAAGGTTTTTAATGCGCTATTTTATGGTTGTACTGAAAGATTAACAAGATCTTTACATCATTAACAGGAGGAACTCTTTTGAGAGCCCGTATCAATTTTTCTATTGAAACGTTAACAACATTTCTATGCCAGTAAGACAGAAATACAATTAACCTTTTCAGTACTGAAGTGCATTTTTATCATGAGTTTTGGGTATGATTAGATGATTTCATTGACATTAAGAATGGTATATGTAGGTCAAAAGATTAATGGCCACAGTTTTCACTATTCTAATGCCAACATAAGGTTCTGAAGCTGTATGGAATCATTAGATGCTAAACATTAATATGGGAACGTGTCCCAACACTGAAGGGAGCTAATAATCTTTTTTTTCTTTTTCTGTAGTTCTATTGACAGACTAACAATATTTTTACGTCATTAAGAGGAAAAATACTCTTAAAAATCGGTTCCTTCATGGTTCTATTAACTAATTAAGATTTTTATACCATTACGGCTCCTGTAACGATGTAAAAATCTAACAAATTTAAGAATTCATTTTCATGGTTTTATTACCAGACTGGCAAGATTATTGTCATTACAAGAAAACACATAAGAACCCACTTTAGCACTTTAGCAAGATTTCAACGTTATTAACAAGAGAAAAACCTAAAAATCCGTTTTTCATGCTTTTATTAACATATTAGGAAGATTCTTATGTCATTTACTGGAGAAACCGCGTTGATATTCTGTTTTTCACTGATCTATTGGCAGATTAAGAAGATTCATCAATAGGAGCAACACTGTTGAGAACCCGGGTAAGCAACTCCATGGCTTCTGAAAACAATCATCGTGAAAAAGCAATACATTCAGTACTGGGACACATTTTCACCTTGATTTTTAGGCATGATTAGAAGATTTTATTGACAATAGGAAGAGTCTATGGGGGTCGGAAGAGTCTTTACTATTTTAATTCCCACACGAGTTTCTGAAGCTGTATAAAACTGTTAAATTACAAGCAGAATTAATACAAGAACGCGTTCCAGAACTGAAGGAATTATTGCCACCCTGCAGACACAAAATGATAAAGGAGATAAACAAATTAACATATAAATGAAAAAAAAGTGAAAAGATAAATAATAAAAATCGGTGAGTCCTCCCTTGTCGACATTCTCTGTGACTGATCCACGGGGTCCACACACACAGCAGTATCGTCCAAACGTTTGGTCTTCTCACAGTGTTGCACCACATTACGTAGTGCTGCCGTCCCTGCCATCCATGCCGTCCCTGCCGTCGCTGCTGCTGCTGCTGCTGCTGCTGCCTTCCCTCTCGGTTACTATGCAGTTCCACCTATTGAAGCTGCACCAGAACATAACTTTGCTTTTTCTCAAGAAGTTAAGCTAGAGTTATCAAAATCTGGTCACTTTTTAAACTTTTTGGTCGTTTATAAGCAAATTTAGTTTATTTTTGATTCAATAGGAATATTTTATCTTGGTTAAGTGGCATAAATGTCTGTCTTTAGTTCAGTCAGTTATTACCACAATGCAAATACAAGATAAGAGTAGATAAACAAATTCAATAAATAACGGAGGAAAAAACAAGAGAATTAGACAAAGAATAAAATGATTAAAAAAAAAGTTAAAAAAAAAATTAACTTCTCTGGCATAAAAAAAAAAAAAAAAAAAACGGAAGCACAACTCATTAACAACGAATAACAAATTTATCTCCTTAGTTTCTTGTAGTATTAGTTTAAGTTTGTGTACTTAACAAACCTCATGTCTCTACAAATTAGCTTTTTCTGCTCATTCCCCACGTCCCAACATCACACTTTTTTCAATAGTAAGGATAAATGAAATGAGCCTCTAATCCTTCCATATTAACCAGTGCATGTATAAAATAATAAAAAAAAGGAAAAAAAGATCTCTTCATTGCATCCTTTCGCATTCCCACGAGATGGCTGACGAGAAGATGGCATCCGTCTTTATTTTCCGTGTTTGCTTCATCTCACAGGAATGCGCATCGTATTCCCAACGAAAAAAAAAAAATAATAATAAATAATAATAATAATCATGGCGATATTTATTAACCCCTTCAGTATTGAGACGCATTTCCATATTTATTGTGCTTATTATTTGTTGATTTTATATAGCTTTAGAAACTCATTTGGAGGATTAAAATAGTACTGATTTTGGCCATTAATCTTCTGACCTTCATAGACCCTTCGTAATGTCAATAAAATCATCTAATCACACCCAAAACTCGTGATAAAAATGTGTCCCCGTACTGAAGGGGTTGAACTTGAATGATGGGTGGTGAACTCATGAGAGAATAATGATGACTGTGGTAATCAATCAAGGGACTGAATAGAGCTGTGACTCGCCTCTCCATTCCCACTTGCTCCACCTTGTGCACAGCCTTATTTATACGTGAACACCTTGCATTGTGTGTTCTTCCCCTCCACCCTAAGTTACAACAATGATGAAATATGCAGATACAAATATTCAGTGGGACAGCGAGGTGTCTATTCATGTATAAACTACCGCATTGTAACGCAAACTAACGTGTGGTGGGGGTCATTACAAGACTACACCGTTCAGCCTCCACACCACCACCACACACCACACCAACCACCATCACCACAATGCAGAACAGATACAGAGCAAGTCTAAGTCCTGACTTTGAAACGCTTTACTCTCTCACCAAGACTATTTTCAAAGTCCACAGGGATAGTTAGCCCGGTTCTTAAGTGTTTTATTTGTTACTACTGTTGAGTTTTTGGTCAATAAGTTACTATACAGCAAAATCATCCTTGATAATTTGTGTGTCTTAAACTAGAGGAGTCTGGTAATGGAGGTCTTAACTTATGCCGGCAGACCGCACCAGCAACCTAACACCCGTAGTGCACTTGTAGTTAGTTTCCGTGACATGTTGCAACACAGAC
Organism: Callinectes sapidus; assembly: GCA_020233015.1. Taxonomy (NCBI): domain Eukaryota; kingdom Metazoa; phylum Arthropoda; class Malacostraca; order Decapoda; family Portunidae; genus Callinectes; species Callinectes sapidus. The sequence goes on along the minus strand of JAHFWG010000048.1, from coordinate 574,391 downwards.
AAAATAAACACAAATGTAGCACGAGTGATCGCGGCAGGTGGTGGGAAGGGAAGATGAAGCAACAACACATGCATTCCTTTATAGCAGAGAAGTATCCGCAGTCAAAACGTATATGCGCCCCTCGATTACGTCATTAACATCTGGTGCTCCTGGTGCTGCAGGTGCTGGTGCTGTCTCGTTGCGCAGTTGTTCCTGTAATAGTGACTATGACAATACTCACAACTAACATCCGGCACTTATCACCACCGACCTCAAGGAACGCTGATGATGATGATCAAGATTTTCCCGATCGTTCGTTGTCCACAGGGTTGATACACGGGCCTTGTTCAAATTACACTACATTAACTAAATTTGTTAGGCTGTAATTATTTTTTCTCTCTCTCTTTTCTCAGAACATGGAATCACACCATATAAGGCAATTTGGGCACTATTTAGAGCAGGATCACTATAATGCGCAGGATCACCATCAGAACACCGCCGCCGCCGCCGCCGCTTCACAGAAACTTGCACCACGAAGAGAGAGAGAGAGAGTGAGAAAGAAAACGTGGCAGTGTGCGGGGCAGCGGCAGCGACAACATACGTATGGTTCATCTACGTGGTAGGATCATATTGGGAAATGTTTGTATTTATCAATATTAAACTCTTTATTTCTCATTTTTTCTCCTTTCCAAACAACAAGAATTCTACGGCACGTCAACTGAACATTGGCAAAGAGTCTATGACATAATTTCAACACCCTGGGATCAAGAGGAACCTTCCAAATACGGACATTCATAACCAAACAGGAAATACCATCCCCTCCGGAAATCCCTTCCTTGCTTGCCCATTACTCTTATTCAACTCCTCTACTAACGCGATGCAAGAATGTCACGTCCAGATGCCCTATAATAATTCCACGAAAGGAAGAGTTCAGAATAGTGCGAGCTGGTAACGCATCTACACTGAAGGTCACGTGTGTAAGAGACTCATGCCAGACGGAAGGGAAGGGAGAGGGAGGGACGGGAGGTAAGCGGAGAGGAGGGATGGGAAGTCCAAACAACAAGAATTCTACGGCACGTCAACTGAACATTGGCAAAGAGTCTATGACATAATTTCAACACCCTGGGATCAAGAGGGACCTTCCAAATACGGACATTCATAACCAAACAGGAAATACCATCCCCTCCGGAAATCCCTTCCTTGCTTGCCCATTACTCTTATACAACTCCTCTACTAACGCGATGCAAGAATGTCACGTCCAGATGCCCTATAATAATTCCACGAAAGGAAGAGTTCAGAATAGTGCGAGCTGGTAACGCATCTACACTGAAGGTCACGTGTGTAAGAGACTCATGCCAGACGGAAGGGAAGGGAGAGGGAGGGACGGGAGGTAAGCGGAGAGGAGGGATGGGAAGTGCGAGAGAGAGAGAGAGATGGGGGAGGGGGGGGGGAAGGCAGCCAAACGTTTGGGTCCCGCACAGCAATCGGGCAGCGACACCAGAGAAGGAACGAGAGAGAGAGAGAGAGAGAGAGAGAGAGAGAGAGAGAGAGAGAGAGAGAGAGAGAGAGAGAGAGAGAGAGAACCAGGCAAATAAAAAAAAAAGAATAATAGCAGCAACAAAGAATACAAAACACTTAAAAGAAGACAAGAGGAGGAGAAAGAGAAGGGAGGAGAGGTTAAGGAAGGATTCAAAAGCTTTAAACTTAAGGTGATGAAGGTTTTAAGGTTCGAGAAAAGAAGTTTGATCCCTTTTGAGGTTGGAGGAGGGAGGGGGGGGGAGGGTGGCAGGCTCAGGTGAGGATTCAGGGAGAGGAGTCAGGTTGGAGAAAAAGAGGCAAGGGAGAAAGGAAGGAGAGGGAGGAAAAGTAAACGGAAAACAACATAGGACACTGATAAAGAAGGAAAGGAAATAGATAAATAACAGAGAAAATTACGAAAGGGAAAAGGGAAAGGAAGAAGAAAGAGTAAATAGAGAAATATAGCATAAAAAGGAGTGAAGAAAGTAAACCAGTGAAAACATTAAGCTATGTTAAGTACTGACAATTTCGCTCAATGCAATGCGACAGAGGGAAGATAGTGGTAACCAAGGTGTATGCATGCCAGGTGACGCGGCGTGGCCAGGTGGGTGACTGTCATGTGCTCCTTCATTGCTCTCCGCACGTGTATTGCTTGACAGATACCTAATCATCACGTCACCTAAGAACAGAACAAGAACTAACGATAGATTATGATGTCACCTTAGGATAGAACAAGAAGTAATGACGGAAACCTGATCATGATGTCAACTAAGTATAGAACAAGAACTAATGACGTACATTTCAGCATGATGTCACTTCAGTATAGAACAAGAAGCAATGACGGAGACCTGATCATGATGTCACTTAAGGGTAAAACAATAAGTAATGATACAGACCTAACTATCACGTCAACTCAGGATAGAAGAAGAGATAATGATGCAGACCTTACCATGATATCACTTCAGTACAGAACAAGAACCCATAATAGAGTCCTAATCATGATGTCACCTGAATGTAAAACAAAAAAGTATTGGTGGAGACTTCATAAAAAGTTGTGGCGCTGTCCTAATAATGATGTCAACTGAGGCTAGAACAAGAAGTAATGATGCAGACCTAGTAATGATGTCAACTAAGAACAGAAGAAGCAATAATGGAGAAGAAAAATCATGATGCCAACTTAAGATAAAACAAGAAACTATGGACAACTATGATGCAGACATTAATATGATGCCAACTAAGGATACAACAAGAACTAATAATGGATGCCCAGTTCTGATGTCACCTGTGTAGAGCAAGAAGTAATGTGTTCGAGTTTATATAAGAGATAAAGATTCATTCGTTCTCACATAGGCAGGAGAATTGAATGGAATCGTAACTTGGTTGTTATGTTGATTCATGGAGGAGGATTACAAAAACTTAAGAATGGATGAATTGGTGGAAATAGACAAACTTGCTTCATATATGAGTTAGCACTTGTAAGAGTAATAGCTTCTTGCAACTTCTCAATTTCCTTATGTTCTAAGCTACTCAGAGAAAATATAAAAAAAGATGAAAGAAGAACAAATAATGGAAAAATGCACCAAAATATATACAGATATTACAGACAGGCATTACAATATATACAGAGATTACAGTGAGAACCCATTCACTGACACACAAATACGTAGTACAGAGAATAACCAACTGACTCAGATAAAACAATGATAGAAGGTCAATAATCAAGATATAATAAAAAATAACGGGTTCAAGTTGGAGAAATTTAAGTTTAGGAGAGAAATAGGAGGGAACTGGTATCTAAATAGAGTAATTGATGAGTGGAACAAGTAAACACAAAGTACAGTAGATTAGAGCAACATAATACAACAAAATAGTCCAGAGTACGAATCCCCACCAAATATTACGATATATAAAGAGGATCAATACCAGAAAAAACGTCACAAAATCAAGGGCATCGGGTAAAGAAAAAGTATTGCAGAGGTAAAAGAAAAGAAAATGCCAAAGAAATATGACAAGAAAGAAGCAGAAAGAAAACGGGAGGAGAACGTGCTGACGGCGCCACGAGACCCACTCCATTTACGCCGCGCACGCCAAGGTCACACACGCACACGTACACGCTCGCACGCACGCGCGCGCGTACACACACACACACACACACACACACACACACACACACACACACACACACACACACACACTACATTATTGTCATTTAGTCATTTCTACGTAGTTTAAAGATTAGAAGTGGCTGCAGAACAAGTAAAGATGTCTCAGAGGGATTAGTAATGAAGGAAAGATGCACCGAATAGCAGACAAGAGATTACAATAAGAAAAGAAAAAAAATCAGGACAGCTGAAAATGAACATAGCCACTCACTTCACAATCGGTTCTAGCTATATAACCAAAACAAAGTGATATTCATTGACTATTCTCAGTCTTTACAATTAAATAAACGTATACCAAATAAGAGTCAAGGGATTAAAATGAGAGAAAAGACATCAAGATGAAATAAAGCCTCTTATTCTCAAACACTTCTGTGCTTCACCTCCACTATTTCAAAAGGTTTAATGTAAAATTACACGAGTATTAAGGTGTTTTTGCGGTTCAAGAGAGAGAATGACAAGATTTCTACATTATTAACTGCTTCAATACTAATTGGGATACATTTCACAGCTAGTTTGGGTGTGATTAGACGATTTTATTGACATTAGGAAGTCTACGGAGGTCAGAGGATTAATGGCCAGAGTCTGTGCTATTTCAGCCCTCACATGAGCTTCTGAATCAGCATCAAATTTTTAAAAAGAAAGGAAAATAAATATGAAAAGTGCATCCCATTGCCGAAGAAGAACTGGAGAAACACTATTGATAACCCCGCTAATCATTTCTGTGGCCTTTGAATAAACTCGTGGTGAAAACAGAGCATTTCTCAACACGGATCCAAGTGAACACAACCACTTACTTACTCACTTCACTACCAACTCTAACAATGTGACCCAAAACACAACGAACAAACTCACAATGACTAATTCCACTGAACATCAAAGAAAAACGAATAAACCTGCACTCATTCTCCCCGTTGCTCGCTTACACACGCCTTTCTCATCGCGTTGATAAATTCCAGGTGAACTATTTTCCACCAAAGACAAGCAGGTAAGCGAATCTTTACGGGGAATGAAGGGGAAAGAGAACCAACCGTCCATTCTTTTTTCCCTTCCTTCGTCCCTTCTCGCTAACAGGAAAGGGAAAGGGACAGGAATGAAGGAGAGGAGAGGGTAAGGAGTGGATTGAGAGAGAGAGAGAGAGAGAGAGAGAGAGAGAGAGAGAGAGAGAGAGAGAGAGAGAGAGAGAGAGAGAGAGAGAGAGAGAGAGAGAGAGACGAGGAAGGAGAGTAAAGAAAACATCACCTCACCACTCCTCCTCCTCCTCTTCCTCCTCCTCCTCCTCCTCCTCCTCCTCTTAACCCACAACCGTCACCAGTAATCCCTCACCGTCACCACCGCAGCCCCCACCGTGACACCACCATTAGTAAACACAGCCCTGGGAGACACAGAGACACAGAACTACAGGAATTAGGATGAAAGAATGGAAGGATGGGTGAAGGAATGTAGGGATGGCCAAAACGAAGGGACAGAAGGATTGGTGAAGGATTGCAAATATGAACAGAGAAACTAGGAAGAAAGAATGAACAAAAAAAAGGAAGAAGTGGAAGGATAAATCGGTTATAGAGAAAGAAAAAAAATGAGAAAGGGTGAAAAGAAGGAGGAACAAAACAAAAAAATTGAAGTGATTGAGATAAAAGAATGAGAAATGGATGAAATAGAAAGTCATAGATGAAAGAACAGTAAAAGGAAGGACGGAGAGGAAAGGAAAGAAAAAGAACGAGGGATGGAGAAAGAGAAACACAGTGAATTAAAGAGGAGATATACAAGAAAGATGAAAGAAGGTAATGGAACGAAAATGAGGAGGAAGGAAGGAAGAAAGAAAGAACTATAGGGAGGAAAATATAAAGAAAACGAAGAAAAATATAAAGGAAGACGTAAATGAGGTGAAAAATAGGAAGGGATAAAAATATGGAAGAATGAAAGGAGATAGAAAAGAATACAAAGAGATAAAAAAAAAGAAATAATGGAATAGACAAAAAACTAAAAGTAAACAGAAAAAGAAACACAAAAATAGACACAAAGGAAAAAATCGAAGAAGCAAAAGGATTAAGTGGAAAAAAAACAAGAAATGAAAAAAAATGGAAGAAGAAAGAGAGAGTGAGCACAAAAGATAAAAGAGACAATGGAATGACCAAAATAAAGAGACGAAAAAAGAAACGCAGAAATAGAAACGAGGGAAAAACACAAAAGGATGAAGAAAAGACAAAAAAAGATAGAAAGCATAGAAGATAAAAGGACTCGATAAGAAAAAATAGGAAAATAAAAGAAAAGAAAATTATGTGAGATTACGACAGTCAGGTGTGTGTGATGTCAGACACGTGTCAAGAGTGTCACCTGTAGGCCTTACCTGTGTTACCTTTGCCCACCTGCAAGTCACCTGTGGGGGTCACCTGTGTGAATATATAGAGTTACTA
>JAHFWG010000048.1:439076-461328 GCA_020233015.1 Callinectes sapidus | reverse complement strand
TGTTGCTGTGGTGTGTGTGTGTGTGTGTGTGTGTGTGTGTGTGTGTGTGTGTGTGTGTGTGTGTGTTTCTAGAGGCACGCATTAACTTTCTAGAAAAAAAAAAAAACATTGTTGCTTAACGTTAGTAAGATAAATCAAACTCCATTTCAGTATTGCATTCTTTCCTCGTTTTTATATCTAACTCCTACAACGTTTCTTCACTCCTGTATTTACGCTAAATGAAAAGAAAATAAATAAATAAGAAAGTGAAACAAATTGCAATATGTTATACTGCAATAGTCAGTTAATTTCATGGTTGTCTAAATGTTGAAATGAATTATAAAATCATAAAAGATTTAAAAAAACTTTACCTATATCTGCATTCCGTCCTACTGTAATGTAAATTAATAATATATTCTTCTCTGTTTTTTCTCTCCTTTGACATCCATTACGTCCTATTTATCATGTCCTTCCTTATTTCCTATTTCAATTTTTATTTTCCTTTACTTCCTCCTATTTCACCTTCATAGTCACAATCCTTCTCTTCCTCCTCCTCCTCCTCCTCCTCCTCTTCACCCCTCACCTTGTATGTCATCTTCCTCATGTCCTTCGTTTCTTCTTAAATCTTCTTATGTTCCTCTAGTCTCGCCGCGTCTTCTATTTTGCTGATCTATTTTCGCATTCATATAAACGTCATCTTCTTTCATCTCGGTTATTTCCTCTTATTATTGTTTTTCCTTCTCCTGCACGTCACCACCATCTTGTCTCACTGCGTCTTCTAATTTGCTGTACTATCATCCCATGATTTGTGTATTCGTCATTCTCTTTCATCTCGGTTTTCTTCATCACTTGTTTCTTTTCCCTATTGTTAATTCTTCCCCTGCACGCCACCACCTTCCTGCACTGCTATTTGATTTTCCTTTGTGTTCACGTCCATGCCTTTGTATTCCTGTCTGTAGCGGCGACAGTAATTCCTCCTCACCACAACACTTTCGGGGCTTGAGGACGACCCTGGCGATGACTCGACCTACGTTGGTAAGGTCGTGTCTCTACTGAGTACCACCACTTTCTGCTCCTCCTCCTCCTCCTCACTCTCCTCTGGGCAGGTTAGAAGCCTCCTCCTCCTCGCTGGTGCTTTGTTCTCCCGGTTCGAAACAGCTTCACATTTCCCGTTCATGGATCCGTTTGGGTGAGTCTGCTGGTTCCTGCGTGATGTTGTTTCGCTAACGTTTGTGTCTGAAGCTGCTCCGTTCTTGTGTGGAGGTTCAGTTTGGTTAGGATTGACTGACTACTTTTTCGTTCTTGAGACTCAGTGGTTTCCCCGAGGATCGAGTCCGTGAAGATTCAATTTCACAATGTTTCAGGGGTTCTTGTTTTGGTTTCGGTTTGTTTCTCGAATTCTTGGCTTCGTTCCTTCTAGCTTGCCTGATCTTCGCTCTGCTGTGAGGCTTCGCTGAGGGAAAGATATCGGAATTCAAAGCTTCATTCTCCTTCCTCTGTGAGCTTCCGAACGCTTCGAACACCGCTGTGGCGCCCTCGAGAATGGAATTGCGATACTTGGGAAGATATAGAAGTTGGGAGCACTGGCCTAGCGTCCTTGACTTGATAGTCGTGGAAGAGGAGGAGGAAGAGGAGGAGAGGGTATGAGGGAAATTAGCGGTTTTTGCAGGAAGAACTAGGTGTGTTTTGATGGAGGGCATGGAGGAGGAGGAGAAAGTAGGAGGAGCAGCAGCAGAAGTAGTAGTAGTAATAGAAGGAAGAGGAGAAGTAGTAATAGTATTAGTATGCTTATTAATAGTAGTGGTAGCAGAAGTAGCAGTAGTAGTAGCAGTAGTCATTGAGGTGGCTGTGGTGGTGGTTAATTTGGAAACAGAATAAGAGGACGAAGACGAGGGAGAAGAAGAAGAAGAAGCAGCAGCAGCAGCTTTGGAAAGAGACGTGTATTGTGGTTTACAAGAAAAGGACGAAGAGAAATAGGAGATGGAAGAGGGTACATACTGCTTAGAGAAGGAATGACAACCATTCAAAGAGGAAGAAGAAATAGAAGTGGAGAGAGAAAGTTTGGAAACCGTAGAGAAACGCGATAATTTAGAAGAAGGAGAGAATATGGAGGTGGAGGAAGAGGAAGGAGAGACTTGACGAGTCGGAGAAGAAGAAGGAGAAGAAAGAGGAGGAGAAGAGGGTGGGGAGGTATTGGAGGAGGGGGAAGTGAGGGATGGAGAAATCTGGTGGACTTTGTAAGTGGAAGAACGTCGGTGGTGAGGGAGTAAGGTGGAGGAAGATGGGGAAGAATCACTGCTGAGGATGGAAGGGTGGTGAGGATGGAAGGAAGATGTAACATGTGAAGTGGCAAATGGAACGGTGAGTTGAGAGTCATTACTGCACTAGGAGGTGGATGACAGTGGTAGTGTGTTGGTGGTGGTGGTGGTAGACAGTGGTGGGAGTGGTGATGGTGGTGTTGTTGGCGGACGAGAAGGGTGTTTGGGGGAGTGTAGCCTGAGTGTGTATGAGTGTAGCCTGAGTGTGTATGGGTGTAGCCTGTGTGTGTATTGGTGTAGCCTGTGTGTGCATGGGTGTAGCCTGAGTGTGTATGGGTGTAGCCTGAGTGTGTATGGGTGTAGCCTGGGTGTGTATTGCTATAGCCTGTGTGTGCATGGGTGTAGCCTGTGAGTGCATGGGTGTAGCCTGAGTGTGCATGGGTGTAGCCTGTGTGTGTATAGCCTGTGTGTGTATGGGGTGTAACCTGTGTGTGTATGGGTGTAGCTTGAGTGTGTATGGGTGTAGCCTGTGTGTGTATGGGTGTAGCCTGAGGGTGTATGGGTGTAGCCCGAGTGTGCATGGGTGCAGCTTGAGTGTGTATGGGTGTAGCCTGAGTGTGTATGGGTGTAGCCTGAGTGTGCATGGGTGTAGCCTGAGTGTGTAAAGGTGTAGCCTGAGTGTACATGGGTGTAGTCTGACTGTGTATGGGTGTTGCCTGAGTGTGCATGGGTGTAGCCTGTGTGTGTGTGGGTGTAGCCTGAGTGTGCATGGGTGTAGCCTGAGTGTGTATGGGTGGAGCCTGAGTGTGTATGGGTGTAGCCTGAGTGTGTAAAGGTGTAGCCTGAGTGTACATGGGTGTAGTCTGAGTGTGTATGGGTGCTGCCTGAGTGTGCATGGGTGTAGCCTGTGTGTGTATGGGTGTAGCCTGAGTGTGCATGGGTGTAGCGTGAGTATGTATGGGTGGAGCCTGAGTGTGTATGGGTGTAGCCTGAATGTGTAAAGGTGTAGCCTGAGTGTGTATGGGTGTAGCCTGCGTGTGCATGGGTGTAGCCTGAGTGTGCATGGGTGTAACCTGAGTGTGCATGGGTGTAGCCTGAGTGTGTATGGGTGGAGCCTGAGTGTGTATGGGTGTAGCCTGAGTGTGTAAAGGTGTAGCCTGAGTGTGTATGGGTGTAGCCTGTGTGTGCATGGGTGTAGCCTGAGTGTGCAGGGGTGTAGCCTGAGTGTGTATGGGTGGAGCCTGAGTGTGTAAAGGTGTAGCCTGAGTGTGTATGGGTGTAGCCTGTGAGTATATCAGTGCAGCAGCATCAGTAGAAACATCATCCTTATCCACCTTCCCCATCACGCCACCGGAGGCAATGACAACTTCCAGGAAATCAGAGGGGATAACTGAGCTACTCTGAGGCGACTCCTGCCCCACGCCACCCTCCGTACCCCCGACCCTCCTGAGGTGTGTGGGCGGCGTGTTGAGGTGGGGCGTGGAGTGGTGAGGGGGAGGCAGGGCGAGGCTAGCCAGCGAGGAAGAAGATGGCGAGGCAGGGCTGGCGGTTATGGAGCATTCACGAATCTTTTGGAGGAGCGTCAGGGGGTCATCTTCGGGGTGGTGCGTGAGGAAGAGTGACACCACGGCCTGGCATATATTCATCTCGGCTCCGTCTTCCAGCGGACTCCACTTCGGGGGCAGTTCACCTCGCCTGATGCTCTCGCACACCTACAGGGCCACGATAATGTTTGTTTATCACCTGATGGGTGAATTAATGGCCCTAAGAACTGTGTTAAAGGTCTGGCTGTGGTCTGAGAAGTGTAATAATAGTCTGAAAGATGTGTTTGGCGTCTGAATAAGTATTATAATGGTTAAAATGTTACGATAAGTTGTGTTTATGGCCTGAAGGGTGAATTAATGGTCTTGAGAATTGTGTTAAAGGTCTGGCTGTGGTCTGATAAGCTTGTTAAAAGTTTGAAAGAAGTGTTAGGCGTCTAAAAGGTATGTTGGACATCTGGGAAAAGTATTATAATGATCAAAATGTTACGAAAAGATGTGTTTGTGACCTGATGGGTGTGTTAATGCTTCTAGGAATTGAATCGTCAAAAAATAAGCAGAATAGATATGAAAACGTGTCCCAGTGCTGAAGGGCTTAAAGGTCTGAAAAGTGTACTACTAATAAAAAAATGTACTGATATCTAAAAGGTGCATTCATAACCTCAATTGATGTCTTAATTCTCTGGATGAAATTCTTCTTCTGGATAATTGCTCCGACACGTTAGCGTTAATTATTCAACAAATTGTCCTCACTTTGGTCAATTAGAGGTATGAATACGTGTACTAGTTAGTATCATGGAAAGACGAGGATGTCGCTAATTGGGAATACTTAGCGATAATAAGGAAATGTGTCGGGATGTGCTGATTAAGGGGAAAGTAAAGTGCATATTGTGTGTTGATCAATGAGGTGTGTTAATATGTTGATGATGATTCCTGATGTTTGAATAACTGATATGCAGCAAATAATGAATGGAAATTATGGGGCAAAGAACAGAACATTAAAAGGTAAATTACGTACAAGGAAACCTTAACTTTAAAAAAAGGAAATTAAAAGAAAATAAAACTTGAGAAAAATTTAGAATAAGAAAAAAGAAATAAGAAATCCTCAAACGAAACTTTAAAAAATATGATGAATACACGAAACTGATCAAACCAGAAAAAGGTGTAATAAATAACCAGAAGTGAAACTGAAGAAGAAAAATAAACGCAATGACAAAAAAGAAAGATACAGTAAACATTGACAACATGAGAAGAGACGAAAAGAAGACAACTACAAAGAACACCCCCAAAAAAATGAATAAATAACTTGAATAAAATAAATTAATAAATAAACAAATAAACAAATACATAAAATAAATGAATAAATAAATAAATAAATAAAATGAATAAATAAATAAAAAGACAGAAAGAGAAGCGGAACACAGGCAAAGAGAAAGAGAAGCGAATAGAGACACAAAACCAATTACTCAGATTGAGAGAAGCCATCACAAAGTGAAAGGCAAGAAGAGATCACAGAACATTACAGAGACCATCAAGACTATAAAGGCGATCAAGAAGTATAAACGTACAAAACAGCAAATTTGATAAGACCAGAAGGAAACGTAATAAAATAAGAAAGTATATGGAAGTGAAAGCTTAATAAAACATGAAGGTATAAGGAAATTAAAGAGTCATAAAACAAGAAGGTACGTATAAGGAAGTGGAAGCTTAATAAAACAAGAAGGTCGAAAATGGAAACGTAATAAAACAAGAAGGTATAAGGAAATGGAAGCTTAATAAAACAAGAAGGTTATAAAAACAAATAAGAAAACGCCAAAGGCCAAACAAAATGTAGCACCTGGACTACAATATATTCGTATACTAAGAATATATGCTTGGATAGAGATAGTTAGGCTTGAGATATACTGGTAAGAATGTTGATAGGGCCTCTGAGGATTTCTCTTAATTTGAGAAAGCAAGAGTTGATAATTAATTAGTAATAAAAGGAATCCTTGACTTTGTGATATTCTTCAGTGAAGTTAGAGGGAAAAAAAACTATAAAAAAGCTCTGCTGTGAAAGATAAATGAAACCTAAAAAAGGTAAGTGGTTAGTTTACTGGAACGAACATGGCAAGCATCCTTTACTGCATAATATTCTATAATCCCCTTATAGGTGTTCCCTTCTGAGCAATTCAGTAGGACGTAAAAAGTTTCTGTAAAGTAAATGTAATGAAATCCATGAAAGTTAATGTGAAAAACCGCAAACAGAACAACACGTCATTGGAAAGGCAGTAAAACAATAAGGAATAATGAAATACAGTTAGAAAACGTCAAAGGCCGAAATCAATGCAGTACAATAACCAGAACAAGTACAAGGAACACATGAAGGGGAAACAGAGCAACAGTACCTGGTTGGCCCTCTGGATGACGAGGGAAGGCGAGGGAGGCGACAGCGGCGGCGTGGCTGGCGCAAGCACGACCCTCAGCAACCTGGGCCCGGATTCAGAAAGAGTAAGGTGTTAGGAAGTTGTAAGTTCTCCAAAACCTTCGAAAGTTTTGGCTACTTACACTATGCTCACATTGGGATTCAGAAAGCTAAGTGTAACTTCTTCCTCTTCAGTGGACACATAGAGGCAGCTGATCGAGATTTCCCGCCCATGTTGACGTCACAGACCCCAGCGAATCACAACCCCCGACACAAAACGGCTAACCAATCACAAACCCTCCTGTCTCCCTGCTCCCTCTAAACTCCGCCCTTTTCTTCTTCTTCTTCCTCTTGTGACTTGTTTTGATAGTCGTCTCTCTGTTGATCGCCACCTCTACTTTCTGTCTTGTTTTACTTAAAGTTTTTATCAGTTCCCTTCAGTTTTAGTCATTGTAGAAGCAGAAGACATACACAAGGACATTATTATTAGGAAGGTAATGTGTGTCTGAATAAATTAGTGATGTTCTATATGATTTTGTGTCGGCCACTTTGCCGCGGGGCAAACCACACATTTCTGAGTTCCCTCTTCTCCCACAAACTTGTAGGACCTGTGGCAAGCTGTTTTAGTGATGGAGAAACATCGTAATGATGTATCTGCAGGAGAAATCAAGTGAAACAAATAAAAACACGAGATCTAAATATTAGGGACACTCGTGTCGGTCTGTGGTCCGTCCGGCTCGCCTGTGGGGCCCGTGGGGGTGCAGTTAGGCTAGCCGAGAATCGTCTCCACAGTGGGCTATATACCATCCCGCCTTTATAGAATGATTTTTTGGGTGTCATAATGTTTCAAATCACTTATATCTTCTTGGCAAACATTAGTTATACCGAATTTTATGTTCATTCTGAGTAGTTCTGGGCCCAGATTTCCACCCTTGCCACATTTGAAAGTTGTAAGTGGCTTTCTGAATACCATATACTGTTTGAAAGTTGTAACCTTGAGATATACACCCCTTGAATAGTGTAAAGTGCTTTCTGAATCCGGGCCCTGGTACAGCGGCACCACTCCTTCTCCCTCCCGCACCACCTCCAGCACCTGTGTACACCAACCTTCGTCAGCCACACATACACACACACACACACACACACACACACACAAAGAGGAATTGATATCGGATTGGAAACAAGAGACTTTGGAACAGGAGGAGGAGGAGGAGGAGGAGGAGGAAAAGGATTTGGAACAGAAAGAGAATGTGGAGGAGAAGGTAGAGGAGGAGGAAGAGGATATGGCCGAACAAGTGGCCACAAGTTGGGATAAGGAGACGCCACACCCAGGTTGTTTCTTCTTGTATTTGAAATAGTGGTACACCCACAAGAACCTGCAAATATTACAGTGGTGATAGATTTGACATTGTAACATTAATAAATCTTTTCACCATGGGATGACAAGCTTTCTACCAAACTTCCTATTTCCTTTACCACTGGTTTTGTCATGAATACTTACATCATAAAATAAAGAATAATCACACTTGTATATCATAGGTATAGTTATCCACGGAAATATCTCAATGTTATAACTCTCAAAATACATATCACTGGCACAAATAGTAAGTATACTTGAAAAGAAAGGCTGACATAACAAGGTGTTCCGGTAGTCACGTGATACCACAACACTCCACAAGTCCACATAACCTGTATATCCAAATAGTACATCATAATCCAACAAAATGTATTAACAAAGTAGATTTGCACAATTACATAATTATTATAAACTCACCTCATAGAGGGTAATGCACAATTCAGAAAAAAATAGCAGCACTGACACCACCTCCTGCCATCAAGTCTCTGTGCTGTCTGGTTGAGAGAAACTCGTCAGTGACTACCTTTACCCCTTAATCTTGATCTTGAGATCGTAACCATAATACAAAAATTTAATCCTAAATCCTAAATCACCACATCAACTTCCCCACCAAAAGGCGGAGCCACATGCCTAGTAGTAAAAATAATCTGGATTCTGCTTAAATGTAATGTGCCTACCACTCCTTGAGATACTGTCATTTGTGTTAGAGATAGGAGTATGTAATGAGTTATCAGCATTAGATCCACTACCAGCATCCTCCACATCATCAGGTGCTAAGCTCGTATCAGCTGAAACATCAGATGACTGCTCGGAAACTGTAGTCGGTTTGGCACTTCAGGATTGGTGAACAGGTTTCAAGCGATCTACCGAAATGGATTGTTCCTTGCCCATATTGTCTATGACAAAATACTTATCTTCCCGTCTGACAACAGGAAAAGGACCAGAGTACGGTGCCTCTAAAGGTCGTCGAATTCTATCCACCCTTACCCACACATGTGTACAATTTAGTAACTCAGGGGGATAATATGCTTTAGGAGAGCAATGATGTTTCCCATGTGCAAACTCTGCAAAGTCCAGCTTGGCCATTTCTGTGGCGAGAGCACGAACTTGTGATGAGTTGAATGTCTCCCCAGTAACTTCACCTGGGTTCACAATTAGAGGACGCGGAAACGAGAGAGGAGCCAGTTACAGCTGAGAAAGGAGAAAATCCAGATTCTTTTGGTGTGATACGGATTCCTAGCAAAACAATAGGCAAAGCTTGTAACCAATTTTCTTTTCTTGCTGTGATGGCAGTCTTTAGTGTGCGATGTTGCCGTTCGATCATGCCATTTGCTTGGGGATGAAATGGTGTGGTACGGAGCCGATGAAATCCAGCCAGAGTGGACAATTCCTGGAAGAGTTCACTCTCAAACTGTGTTCCCCGGTCTGTGACTACATACAATGGTACTCCAAATCTTGAAATCCAGGTTGTCATGAATGCAACAGCAACAGAAGCAGCTGTAATGTCCTCTAGGGGACATGCTTCAATCCACCTTGTCGCTCGATCAATACATGTAAGCAAGTAACGATATGGAGCAATAAAGGATCCTGTAGTATCCTTACAAACGGGCAAGGGTCCAACGATGTCTACATGGACTGTCTCAAAACGGTCAGATGGAAGATGAAAAGGTTGAACTTCACTTTTAGTATGCCTATGGATCTTGCTTTGTTGACAGGCTTGGCAATCCCTTGTCCAAGTACGAATCTCCTTGTCCATGTTTGGCCAGTAATATCTTGCTTTAATTAAGCGCAGGGTAGGTCTTACTCCTGGATGGGATAGGCCATGAATATTGATAAAGAGACTTTGCCTACATGCTTTTGGCACAAATGGGCGAGGAAAGGGAGTTGAGATGTCACACAAAATACTTGTTTTATCATTGATCTTAAAAGTCTTTAGAGACTCATCATAAGCTTTAATTTCCTCATCTGCCAGTTGTTCACGAGCAAGTGCTGGTAAGTCATAAAGATCCACCGTTACTGCGTTAGTGGGACGTGATAAGCAATCAGCAACTGTGTTCTGGTTCCCTCGGATGTAACTTACATCAGCAACGTATTCACTGATGAGAGATAGATGCCGCTGTTGTTTGTCAGACTTCAGTAAATTAGGTTTCTTGTATGCACCCATTAGTGGTTTGTGATCTGTGAACAATGTAACATGTCTACCTTCGATTTGTGGTTTAAAGTGTAGTACTGCAAGGTATGCTGCTAACAATTCTCTATCAAAAGTAGACTGATGTCGTTGTGATTCAGATAACTTTTTTGAAAAGAAACCAATAGGCACTGGTTGACTATCAATGACTTGATGTAATGCAGCACCCACCGCATAACTTGAGCTGTCAGTCACTATTTGATAGTGAGTAATGGCTGAAGTGGGGTAAGGCAATGCACTAAGTTCACTTAAGATTTTCTTCATCTCTGAAAAAGCTTGTTTCTCCTCTGTATTCAATGTTAATTCCTTAGCATTTGGTTGCATTTTGATAAGTTCCGTTAAGGGAAGAACGACGTTGGCGAAGTTTGGAACGAGCCGTCTGTAAAATCCGACCATGCCCAAAAAGCGACGAAGCGATTTAGAGTCTGTTGGTTCGCCGAAGTCATTGATTTCATACAGCTTTCTCTGTGTGGGCTTGACACCCTCTGCACTTATATTTCAACCCAGAAAGTCTATGCTCTCTTGCAGAAAGGAGCACTTGTTTACAGAGATGCGGAGGCCGTTATCATTGAGAACCTTGAGAACAGTCGCTACATCTCTTAAGTGTTGCTCTCGTGACTTGGAGAAAATCAAGATATCATCTAAGTATATGAAAGCACATGCCACATTCATGAAAAGGTTGTCCATATGCCGTTGTAGAGTAGCAATTGCATTTTTCAGACCGAATGGCATATACAAGTATTCAAAAGTTCCAAATGGAGTGGCAACAGCTGTTTTCTCAATATCATTAGGATTCATTGGTATTTGATGGAATGCCTTGAATAAGTCTATTTTTGAAAAGTATTTCATGCCATGAAGTTTGGAAGTCACTGAATGTATGTGTGGCATGCAGTACCTATCAGGTTTAGTGATGGCATTCAACGCCCTGTAATCGCCACAAGGTCTCCATTGTCCAGGTGTAGGCTTAGGAACTAAATGTAGTGGTGATGCCCAAGGTGATTCAGAACGACGGACTATTCCCATATCCACCAAGTTGTTGAATTCTTGCTTTGCAATGGCAAGCTTTTCTTCTGATAACTGACGTGCCTTCGCATGTACTGGTGCTCTATCTCCTGTGTCTATGCGATGGAAAACCTTAGCCTTATTTGAGTTTCCTGGTATCTGCTGTGGCAAGGTTAAGGCAGGTAAACTTTCAAGTAGATGTTGAATCTCAGGTGACTGGCCTACAGGAAAGATAATATTGACAGGAAAGACATCATATTCAATCTTGTTAACATCCACAAAAAATTGATAGTTCTGTCAATTACTTGTTGCTTTCCACAATCAATTATTAAATTGTGATGTGACAAGAAATCCAAACCAAGAAGAGCATGTGTTGTATCAGCCACAATCATTGTCCACTTGTACACTCGGCGTACCTGAGGTATAGATATGTCTACCACCGTTTCTCCGTAACAGGTGATTGATTCACCAGTAGCAGATGAAAGGTGGGCAGGAGTAGGATTTAAATTCAACCCTACACAGTACTTGTGAGGAAGAATAGACACTGATGCACCTGTATCTACAATGAATGATAAACATGTACCACCTATCCGGGCAGCAATTTCAAAGGATGGCGGGCCGGAGGTGATGCCTTCGACCCGCCCTACTACTTTTCCGAGGATGGGGCAGGAGAGGAGGCTCTAGAATTAGGCTGAATAGTACAATTGGTCTTATTTGGGTACCGGCACCATGGTTTACATGTTCGGGATTTATCTGCATAATATATGTGACCTCTGCATATCCTTGGTCTCTGCTGATCATTAAAAGGACGTAGTCCTATAGGAATGACACTGTTATCCCTTGTCTGGGAATTTAATGATGGCTGTTTAGAGTGTGACTGTACATTAGACTTGACATGCAAAACTTGATGAAAGAAAGGAGTGAGTTCATCAGCCAAATTACCCAATTGTGTTAAAGTCAAGTCCTTTTGAGCAGCAAGAACTGGGGATATGGTAGGGGGTAATGCCTGGATAAACTGGTGTCTTACAAGATCCTCTGTTGTGAAAAGGTAAAAAATGCAGTGACCCTTCACAAAAGTTTAGCACCCAAGAGAATCATAAAAGAAGAAACCACCCTCACCTGCACTTGACAGTGGTTACAGGGCTGCCCTAACTAGCCAAGCAGCACTATTTCAATCACACAGAAATGCTTACGGCTCAAAGTTGTTGCAACAAAATTGCCTAGCACATCTATGTTCTAAAATATAATACTACTTAGCTGAGGTAGCAGAAGTTGGTGGTTTCAAGGCAAAAAGTCCTCTTGAGTGGCCCGAATGTAGTAATTCGGAGCAGTAAGTTAGTGTAGTGGAGGTAGACTGACTTGTAACTGACGTGAAACTGACGAGAGACTAACGTGAGGAACGCCGGTCGTGATTTATATACCGCGCCACCAACGCCCTCTGTCTTATATTCCCGTAAACTTCAACTACTTAATTAGCTACTTGATTTTACATGTCTCATTTATTAAGGAAACATTACTATTTATTTATTTATTATTAAATATATTTATTCGTATATATTCTTATTTGTAAGCATTATACTTGTTTTATTTACAAGCATTATACTTGTTTTATTTTTGCCTAGTTAAATTCCTAACATATTCCCCAGAGGAGATTGCGATTCCCCAAATCGCAATTAGGTAACTACTCTGGAGGTCAATTTATCTGTTTATTTATTTTAAATGAAGAGATGAAATGGGGATTTACTGTAGTAAGAGAGAGAGAGAAAAAGATGGAAATGCAACTCGGGGAGGTTGAGATCGCTGCTCATCTCATCCAAATAGTCATGCCCCTACCAAACTCCTCACCTTTAGGAAAGGTGTAGCATTTTATCCTAACCTACTTTATCTCACCTTAACCTAGTCTTAAATTTAAACCTTATCCCCACCTTAAGCTAATACCTTAATACTATTAATTGCATCACCTTTAGTGAAGGTGTTGCATTTTCCTCATATCCTCACCTTCAGTGAAGGTGTAGCATTTTTTCCTAACATCCTCACCTTCAGTGAAGGTGTAGCATTTTTTACTAACACTTGAACTTAAATCCTAGAAGTCCTCACCTTCATGGGTGTAGCAGAAATTTATATTTACAAGTACTCTAAATCATCCCTAAGCATCATATTTACAAGTACTCTAAATCATCCCTAAGCATCTTATTAAATCTATCAGTAGCCTTCCTTTTTGGCCTGGCCCCCCTGAGATTGTCACCGCCGTTCCGGACTGGGGTTACATCATTAGTGGTGTCTTCTTTGGCCCTATTTGAATCTCTACCAGCATGAGTTATGGTAAGTTCAAGGGGATAGAGATTACATATTGAGTGAAATTCTACTGCACCATTACTTTGTTTAAGTTGAACTGTTCTTATTTTGCCATCAAGCCCTTTCATTGTTTGCAATACTCTGCCCATTAACCAGAAGGGTCTGGGTTTATTTAATGATCTTATTAGTACGATATCCCCTTCTTTAATTTTATTTTCCCAAGAGCACTGGTATAGGTTTCTGCTGTGTTCTCTCAGGCTGAGGAGATAACTTTCGTACCACAATTTTTTAAAACTTTCAAGGACTAGTTCTTGTTCTTCTATGGTCTTTTCTAAGGAGGGCTGGCTTTGGTCATCCACCCATATTTCACCATTACCCCCCCTCAGTACCAGAGATGAGTCCCCATGAAGTTTCAGGAAGGAGTTAGGTGTTATGAACTCCAAGCTCTCAGAACTGGACCGGTATGTTAAAGGTCTAGAATTTATGGCTAGTTGGATGTTAGATAGAGAAGTCAACATCTCAAAATATGTTAACTTAGCCCTTCCTACTACCTTATACAGACAGGTCTTAAGCACCCTTATTAATCTTTCCCATGCAGCACCAATTCCATGCAGAGTACAAGGGAATTTTTACATGCTTGATATTAATCTTTTCCAGCTCTTCCTGTACTTCTTTGGACTGAAGGGAACTTTCTAATATATTGCCACCCTTCAGAAAAGCTTTGGCATTATCACTGTACAAGTAATGTGGAATAGAGTAGCGGTTGCAAAATCTATGGAAGGCTAACAAAAAATTCTTAGTGGACATGTCGGGTAATAATTCGAAGTGGACAGCTCTAATGTTAAGGCATGTGAAAATCAGGACATAAACCTTAACCGAGTGACCACTATTTTCATCTCTGACCCAAAAATGGCCTGTATAATCCACCCCGACATGCTGAAAAGGTATAACCAGGTTCATTTGATGCTTGGGCATGTCTGTAAATTTGGGATATTTAAATGCTAAGGCATTGTACTTCTTACATATATGGCATGTGCTCAATACCTGCTTCACAGCCATTCTACCCTTGGGTATCCAGTACCCTTGTTCCCTTAAATAATTCAATGTAGTTCCTATGCCTAAGTGCTGCATTTTATTATGACAATCATTTATTATGAGTTTAGTTAACCTGTGATCCTTAGGGAGTAACACAGGATGGTGTATTTCATATTTAAAATATTGGCATTTGCTAATTCTACCTCTGGATCTTATAATGCCTCTGTCATCAAGGAATAAGTTAAGGTTAGATACCAGAAGTGGGATATTTCTTTCATTTTCATGACTTGGGTTCTGCAAAAATTTTAATTCATCTTGATAGCATTCTGTCTGAGCAACCTTAACCCAGTATTCTAAGGCCTTCTTTTTTGGGTTACAATCCTTTATTTTACTTAGAAATTTAAATAGGTAGGTGGTGCACTTCAACAAGTCCTCATAAGATGAATATTTATTTATATTAAGTATTCCTGTATTTATTTTAGGAGTTTGACAGGTACAAGCAGTGCATATTTTACTCTTTAGGGAAGGTGCTATGCTCAACAGAGGATATTTTGAGGCCACAGTTGGTAATCATTAGTTAAGCCTCTAAAATAGTAGGTAAACATTTTAAGGCTAATATTACTGCCATAAGTTCTAGTGTAGGAATACTATGTTCCTTTCCTTTATTTAGTGGAGCTACTTTTGACTTAGAATGTAGGTATGTGCTTTTACCCTCTCCATCTAAAGCATAGGCCACAAACCCATATGCTTCAGCAGAACTATCACAAAATATATGTAGCCCATATGAATTCTGTTCATTTAAGGCTTGTCTTGGGAAAGTCACTTCAGACAGCATTTCTAAATCTCTACTTAATTTTTTCATTTCACTGCAAATTTCATCAGGCAGGGTGTCATCCCAACCTTTTTCTAACTTCCATATTTTTCTCATCAAAAGTTTACCTCTTATGGTCACAGGAAGAGTGAAATTTAAGGGATCAAATAATTTGGATGTTTGAGATAGGATTTTTCTTTTAGTATTTGCTTCAGGATCTATTTTACAAAGAGCAATGTTCATTGAATCTTGCTGGACATTATATCTATATCCTAGAACCTTCTCTTCCTCACTAGTATGTTCTACTAACCTTCCATCATTAGCCATTTGGGTTCTCAATTCAGTTGAATTAGAATTCCAAGATCTCAAGGTAAATCCACCTGCTTTCATTCTCTCATATGCCAGATGATACAACTCTTGCATTTCATTAGTTTCATTTCCTGTCACAATCAAATTGTCCACATAAAAATTATTAGCCAAAATTTTACTCAATTTGTCATCAGGAAAGGTATTAGCATGGTGTCTCATTACATAATGTAACATGAAAGGAGAAGATGTAAATCCAAAAACTATAGTCTTGAACCTGTAAGTTACTAACTTATTTCCTCTCTTCCAAAAGAAACAAAATCTATTTTGGTCTACTTCATCCTTTAATTTGATCATTAGAAAGGCTTGTTTGACATCACTTAACATGACCAACTTATTGGTTCGAAAATAAAAAAGTAATTGAAGAATGCTGTTCATAAGATCAACACCTGGGTAAGCAGCCTCATTCAAGGATGGTAAATCTTTGTTCGTTTTCAAAGAGCAATTGAAGACAGGCCTGATCTTAGTGGTAACCTGTTCTTCCATTTTGATGACTGGTCTATGAGGGATCCAGATCTTTTCATCATACTGTGCAGGTTTTACTTCAATTTCTTCTATTATGCCATCATCCAACTGTTGATCAAATACAGCCTGATAATTTTCCAGTAAATTTTTTCTTTTTAAGTAATCCAAAGTCCTATCCAGCACCTTTAAA
This sequence comes from Callinectes sapidus, assembly GCA_020233015.1. NCBI lineage: Eukaryota > Metazoa > Arthropoda > Malacostraca > Decapoda > Portunidae > Callinectes > Callinectes sapidus. The sequence goes on along the minus strand of JAHFWG010000048.1, from coordinate 445,437 downwards.
GCAACAAAATGATTAGATGGCACAGATTCTATTTTATCTTGATACCATGGCAGTTCCACATTATAATGACCATCTTTGAAAGAAATTCCTTCCTCAAACTTCTTTATTTGCTCACTCTCAAGGGAGACTAAATCTGCTTCCGTGGTTTTTATTCCCATTGATTCGAAGCTGAAAAGGTGTTCTAGTCCGTTTTCTACATCTGTATCCTCTAACAAATGTTCCAATGGGTTATAGTATGACTTTAAAGGATCCATCACTGCATTAACCATGGTCTTAGTTTTACTGCATAATTTAGCTTCATCTTTTTTAGCTAGAAGTCGCATTACAAACTGTCTCTCTGCAGGTGCTAGAAAGTTGAAGACATTACCTATAGGTGCTGCTTTATTGTGCATTACTAAACAACTGCCACCTAATTTTTCCTGCCATGATACAGATGTCATGTTTTGTAAAACATCTATTCCCAACAGCATATCCACCTGGATGTGTTCATGATTTACAGGTTCATAGAAATAGTCATCTAGCAATTTCATGTTATTCAGTTTGAATTTATTTATGACTGCATTCATTCCAGGGACATAAAATTTAATATCTAAGGTCTTGTCTACCAATAGAGGAACGAAGGCAATGCGATCATGTAACTTGATCCCTGTACTCATTTGCTTGAAAACCTTAGTTTCTTCTCCGATGTATGTACTCACATCACATTCCAAAGAAAACAGTTCACTTACATTAGGACACAGGTCTTGTGCTACAGACTCAGAGATATATGATCTTTGGCTACCAGTATCTACTAGGCACCTAACTTGTCTCATCATTTTGCCATTCTTTAGGGTTAAGGTCATGGTTGGAAGCATATGGCATGAATCAAAACTTCTCTGAGCCAAACATAGGCTAACATTTGTCTGCATTTGATATTTAAATTTGTCTTCTTTAAGAGCAGATGGGCATAGAGGAGTTATGTGTTCTTTAACATGGCAGTTTCTGCACTCATATCTGAGTTTACCTTGCTTTCCGAAACAATTATGCTCATTGTGCCCAGAGCCAGCACATCTGGTACACAAGGAAAGTTCATTTAACCTGGTTATCTTAGCTTCATAATTAGTGAAGTTATTGCATTGGCCTAAAGAATGTCGATGCCCTCCACATAATTTGCAAGTAAATTTAGAGGAGGTATTCTTAAAGTTTTGAAGTGTTCCTTTATAACCTTCAATTTCTCGAAAAGTTTTGGACGATTTGAGATCAGTATGATGTGGCTTATAGCTGGCTTTACCAAAAGTCTTTGGTCTTACAGAAGAAGTTTTACTTAAGGTAGTGATGACTCTATGGTAATTATCTAGTATTTCAGTTATGCTAGGGTAATTCTTGTCTAATACATGAATGAATTCCTTTTTCACTACCACAGGAAGTTTATTAAAAATGATATGGCTAATGAGGGAATGACCAGCAGTTCCTGATTCCAGAAAGTCAAATCCATGGGTTTTCAAATCTGACAAATAAGATCTCATTTCATTTAAATAGATTTTAACAGAAGAATATTCTGGATCAAAGGTGGTATTAGGGTAAGCCTTAAGGATATTCTTATAAGTTTCATCTACCATAAATTCTTTGTCCAGAAACTCATTCTTGAGCATCTGAATAGCAATATCATAGTTTGTGTCAGTGATAGACAGATGTTTAACTACAGAGAGGGCATAATCCCTCAGATAACCAACTAAATAGGCTAGTTTAGTTGCATCAGTTAGCTGCTTTCTAGATCCAATGACATTGTTAAATTGATTTAAAAAAGTATTGAATGCAAATTTGTCTTTTTCCTTGCCTGTAAATGTGCCACAATTTAAAGGAGGTGGTCTTCCTTCACCAACAGACATTTGTGACATTAGGTTTATTAAATCTTGAGAGGTTACATTACTTTGTGCAACTCCTGACATTCCTGAAGCTTTATTCTGGTTAGTTACTGCATATTGATCTAGTTCAATTTCTATATCCACATCATATTTAATTTGGTCTTCAACTTCTGAAACATAGAAATTTTCATCCACTCTCTCCAATTCATTCTGGACCATTACATCATTTATTCTTTCATTAAATTGCTGAACCTGATTCATCTCTTTATCTATTTTACTCCTCAAATTATTAGCTAAAGAGTCTGACAAAGAATTTTTATCCTTCATTTCTTTCAATTGTTTCAGTATGAGTGTAATTTTTCTTCTGTATACACCCCTACCTGTTCTAATATTTTTTATAGTTTCCATAGCTTCTCTGTCTTCCTTAGGAGGCATGGTTCTTTAGAGTGTAATTAAAGGTCTAAATAAAATAATTAATTTAAAAAACTAAAGGCAATTAAATTTTTTTCTCAATTTAGAATTATTGCAATTAGTCAGCCCAATTGTTGTCACTGGCTATTCAATTGAATAAAGCCACTGCCACAAAGGGTTGACTACTAATTTCTGGCATGATTATGATTGGGATTATTGTTGGGAGGCTTATTCCCGATAATGCTTGTAAATAAAACAAGAATATGGAATAATTATGAATAGAATTTTTTGCCTTGAAAATATGTTGTGAAAAGGTAAAAAATGCAGTGACCCTTCACAAAAGTTTAGCACCCAAGAGAATCATAAAAGAAGAAACCACCCTCACCTGCACTTGACAGTGGTTACAGGGCTGCCCTAACTAGCCAAGCAGCACTATTTCAATCACACAGAAATGCTTACGGCTCAAAGTTGTTGCAACAAAATTGCCTAGCACATCTATGTTCTAAAATATAATACTACTTAGCTGAGGTAGCAGAAGTTGGTGGTTTCAAGGCAAAAAGTCCTCTTGAGTGGCCCGAATGTAGTAATTCGGAGCAGTAAGTTAGTGTAGTGGAGGTAGACTGACTTGTAACTGACGTGAAACTGACGAGAGACTAACGTGAGGAACGCCGGTCGTGATTTATATACCGCGCCACCAACGCCCTCTGTCTTATATTCCCGTAAACTTCAACTACTTAATTAGCTACTTGATTTTACATGTCTCATTTATTAAGGAAACACTATTATTTATTTATTTATTATTAAATATATTTATTCGTATATATTCTTATTTGTAAGCATTATACTTGTTTTATTTACAAGCATTATACTGGTTTTATTTTTTCCTAGTTAAATTCCTAACACCTCACCTACAACAACTTTGGCAGCAATGGAGTTAAGTTCTTGCATATAATAAGAAGGTCCTCCAGTCATTGAAGTTTTAGTGATTAGTTTAGAAAACAGCTCAGGTTTAGTTCTCTCATGAATATTTATCACAACCTCTTTGGTTTCTTTATAACTATGATTAGCAATTACAGTGGCAGAGATCTTGGTAATTACATCTGGTGGCAAGTTAGCAATCAAATGGAAAAATTTGGTTTCGTCAGTGGTGATATGTTTTATATGGAAATTAGCTTCTAATATAGAAAACCAAGCAGCTGCAGCTGTCTCCATAAATGCTGGCATCTTAATCCCCACCACATTCAAGTGGGCAGCACTCTTCTCATCATCGTTGCGCATACTAGTGATGGTGTAACCTACTTATTTCTGTAGAGCAGGATATTCTTCTTCCTGTGTAAATGATGGCAGGCCGTGATCCAGAGCGGTGTGGTCACAGGCGGTGTAGTTACGAGGTGTGATGTTGCTGCAGAGGTAGAGGAGGGTTTGCTGGTGTCCAGGCGTGGTCGTCACTCCTGCCTCGTGTCACTCCGGGGTCACCAGTTATGGCCGAACGAGTGGCCACAAGTTGGAATAAGGAGACGCCACACCCAGGTTGTTTCTTCTTGTATTTGAAATAGTGGTACACCCACAAGAACCTGCAAATATTACAGTGGTGATAGGTTTGACATTGTAACATTAATAAATCTTTTCACCATGGGATGACAAGCTTTCTACCAAACTTCCTATTTCCTTTACCACTGGTTTTGTCATGAATACTTACATCATAAAATAAAGAATAATCACACTTGTATATCATAGGTATAGTTATCCACGGAAATATCTCAATGTTAGAACTCTCAAAATACATATCACTGGCACAAATAGTAAGTATACTTGAAAAGAAAGGCTGACATAACAAGGTGTTCCGGTAGTCACGTGATACCACAACACTCCACAAGTCCACATAACCTGTATATCCAAATAGTACATCATAATCCAACAAAATATATTAACAAAGTAGATTTGCACAATTACATATTATAAACTCACCTCATAGAAGGTAATGCACAATTCAGAAAAAATAGCAGCACTGACACCACCTCCTGCCATCAAGTCTCCGTGCTGTCTGGTTGAGAGAAACTCGTCAGTGACTACCTTTACCCCTTAATCTTGATCTTGAGATCGTAACCATAATACAAAAATTTAATCCTAAATCCTAAATCACCACAAGGATTTGGAACAGAAAGGGAATATGGAGGAAAAGGAGGAGGAGGAGGAGGAGGAGGAGGAGGAAGAAGAAGAAGAAGATAATACTCACCAGAGGACGAACCGTTTCAGGTCGTTGTAGGTAGCCGTATATTCGAAGGAGGTGAGTGGAAACGAAAACATGTGGACATCCTCTTCCTCGTCCTCCTCCTCCTCCTCCTCCTCCTTCACCGTGACCTCCTCCCATCTCTTCATCACTGCTTCTCCCTCCATAACCTCTGTTTCTCCTCCCTTCACTTCTCTCTTCTCCTCCATTCCCTCCTCCTGTACTCTCCACAAAACTCATCTCACTGTCATAATCATCATCATCATCATGTCTAATAATCCTTGTACTGTTATCATCTCCTTGCTCCTCCTCCTCCTCCTCCTCGCCACTGCTACTCCTGCTACTTCTGCTACTCCTCTTCCTCCTCCTGCGTCTCCTACGGGTGCGGGTCATAGCGCCCCAGTGGTCCAGGCACGCCGTCAGGAGAGAGGCACCGTCGTTCTCGTAGGTGGAGGCGCCAAACTCATCCACCAGCACCAGGGAGCGTCTTGTCGCCCTGGCCACTGCAGCGCTCATCTGAAGCAGTGATACACAGTGACAGGAGTGTGAGAGGTACTGATGGAAGGGAAAGCAAGGAAGAGAAAAGGATGATGATGATAGAGAGGAAACAGACAGAGAAAATAAGGAAAGAGAGGAAGAGAAGGAAGAAAAGAGAAGGAAGAGAAAAGGATGATGATAGAGAGGAAACAGACAGAGAAAAGAAAAGGAAAGAGAGGAAGAGAAGAAAGAGAAGAGAAGGAAGAGAAAAGGATGATGATAGCGAGGAAAAAGACAGAGAAAATAAGAAAAGAGAGGAAGTGATGAGATGGAAGAGAAGGAAGGGAAAAGGATGATGATAGAGAAGAAACAGACAGAGAAAAGAGAAGGAAAGAGAGGAAGAGAAGGAAGAGAAAAGAATGGTGATAGAGAGGAAACAAAAAGAAAAAAGAGAAGGAAGAGAAAACAATGATGATAGAGAGAAAACAGATAGAGAACAGAGAAGGAAGAAAAGGAAGAGAAAAGAAGGAAGAGAGGAAAAAGAGAAAAGAGAAGAAAAGAGAGGAAGAGAAGAGAGAGAGAAGAAAGAGAAAAGGATGATGATAGAGGGGAAACAGACAGAGAAAAGAAAAGGAAGAGAAAAGGAAGAGAAATAAATGATAAGAGAGAGGAAACAAAAAGACAAAATAAGGAAAGAGAGGATAGGGAAAAATCCTTAATTAATAACGAGAAGGAAAATATAATATAAAAAGAACTGTTACCAAGAGCTGGATAGAATGAAATAGGACTTTAGGTTAATCAAGAATGTTTTACGCACGCTGTTCCTTCCCGACTCACCCTGTTGAGCTCTATCATGAAGGTTGAGAGGCCTGAGGTGACGGAGGGCGTGCTGGAGGTGACTGCGATGATGGCGTCCACGGAGGTCAGCCTGGCTCTGGTCGCCGGCAGCCAGCTCCCCACCTGAGCCAGCAGCACCACCACCCACACCTGTTGACAAGGGAGGAGGGACTCAGTGATTGGTTGGTGTGATGATAGACTAATTGAATGGTTGGTGGGTGGGCTGACTCACTGATATATTGATTTATTTACCTATCTCTATTTTTCTGTGTGTTAGAGAGGGAAGGTGGTCGAGGTCAACAAGAACAATGAAAATAAAAAGTCCAGTAATTTGTCAGTTCTGTTAAGAGTCAAAGAGTGAGGCAAAAGCCAGGCACAATAATGAATTTACCCATATACCCAGTTAGTCAAATCCAGGAAAGTAGCCATTCTCACACCATATTAAGGGGAATCGAAACCCAATGAGCTTAACTCCCGGAAAGGTTACATAATATATTATATACAAAATCCACAGACGGCTTTTGACGAGCATGACATCATTAAACCTTTGGAAGAAAGTGGA
>JAHFWG010000048.1:413218-428460 GCA_020233015.1 Callinectes sapidus | reverse complement strand
ACCCAACCCAAATATTACAATGTCACATACTACAATGGCACGTATAAACTTACCTCCTCCAGAGCAATCATGTGGTATACGCTCAAAACTCTGTGTTCTGGAAAGCATAAAATGCGATACATGTAATAAATATATCCACCATAACTGCTCTAAATTACCTGCATATGCGCTAGTTAGCTGTTTCACGAATCGATATAAATACAAGTGTGAACCTTGCGTTCGTATCTCAATGGATGACGAGGAATATGATCAAAAATATGCTTTCGTCTCTAATATTCTCATCAATGATTCAGGGAATGAAAGTAATGGAGATCATGAGGATAATGTGTGTGAGCAGTCGTCACAAGCAAAATCCACTGCGACCTCAGATAACCTACAAAAGGATATTGTTATAGAGAATGACATTATTAGGGAACAGAAGCGTGGTGACTACGAACAGCCACGAAAACTGACCTCACCTGGTCCCAACAAACCCAACTCCCGGGACTCCCTAGCCCTGCTTCCTACCACAACCACCTCTAACACTAATAACACAGAAAGTAGTGTTAGAAATAGTTATAAGACCCAAATCTGTAGATTCTATAAGACTCACTCATGCAAATACGGGCGTTCAGGAAATAAGTGCAACTATTCACACCCGAAAGTCTGCTACAAGTACAGGACTTATGGTCGAGACACAAAAAGAGTTTGCACATTTCAAACATGTACCCACTATCATCCTACTATATGCAAAAATTCAGAAAAAGACAGACTTTGTGTACACCCCGAATGCCCCTATCTTCACCTAAAAGGCACTCAACGCTACCAGCCAGAATCACCCACCTCACCCACATCATACACTAGCACCAGTAAACCAAGTCGACCTTACCCCCACACAAATCATCATCAGCCTACCAACCAATATCACCGCAATGATGACCTACAGCAGAAAAACCTTCAGTTTTTATACACAGACATCCAAGAGATGAAGTACCAACTAGCACAAGTAATGAGACTTTTGCCAATACAAAGGGACCAGAATCACCAACATCACCCAGTCCCCCTACCCAACATGACCCCCCCTCCGCCGTTTCTCCACTAAGCAACATTATAACAGCGAATATAGAGGGTCTGATTCCTTATAGATTCAAAGAAAAGTTACCCCTAATTAAGGAATTAATGACAGACGCACATGCCCTAATTGCATCCTTCACTGAATCCCACCTTAACCATAACATCAAAGATGCGGAGGTTAATATCAATAACTACAATATCATACGCACCGACCGCATTAACAGAAAGAAAGGTGGTATCATTACATACATAAGAGAAGAACTCACACCTGATACCCAAGTTCTCCTCTCAACCTCCAACTCATATACCGAGGCCCAAGTAATCTCTATAAAGAAGCTAGACCTCATCTTCACCGTCATTTATCGTCCACCAGACTGCCCCATCCAAGCTTTTCTCGAAGTCATCAATAATATCCGCAGTCTACTAGATAAATTTACTCCCGAACCAAAGCTCATCATTACAGGAGACTTTAATCTACCAATTATAGATTGGTCCACGGACTCCATCAATGGAGGCTCACACAGTGACCGGTCTCAGGCACTCCATCTTCAATCCTTTGTCCAAGATTTCTTCCTAACTCAGATAATTACAACTCCAACCCGTCAAAAGAACATCCTTGACTTGGTTTTGATCAACGATGATGACCTAATACACAACCATGATGTACTAATAACCAACCTAAGTGATCATAACCTAATCAATATCACCACCAACATTAACTTATCAGTGACCCAACCAAACTATAGTAAAGTACCTGAGTTACCTACCAACTTCTCAGATCTCAACTTTTTTAGTCAAGACGTTTCATGGGATGGTATATGTGAACCTCCTACACTCAACTGACTGGTCCACCTCCCTAGACCATCTCACCCCTAACGAACAACTAGACTTAATACTCGGCACTCTTCTAAAAGCATCAATACATAATGTACCATTGAAGTCAAGTAGAAATGACAAGACATCAATAATACCAAAAGACAGAAGGCTTCTCATGAGAAAAAGAGGCAAATTAAGAAGGAAACTGAAGAACACTATTAATAATGACAAGTTTGCACAATTAACCCAGCAAATTTCAAGCATTGATGCAGCCCTAGTCATCTCCACCTCATGCGAGCTTGCTCACAAAGAAGCAATGGCCGTGAAAAGTATCAAAGAAAACCCAAAATATTTTTATACATACGCTTTCAAGAAGTCAAAAATAAAGACCCCTGTTGGTCCACTCAAGGACGGTGATAAGATAATCACTGACTCGCATGAAATTAGTAATATACTAAGAAAACAATACGAATCAGTCTTTAGCACACCACTTCAAGAAAAAACCATCAGTTGTGCAGTAGATCTCTTCATGTCCCCGGAACAGGTGAACCAAGACCAACAACTCCACAACATCACCATTAGCATCACTGATATAACTAAAGCTATAGTAACACTAAGCAACAACTTAGCGGCTGGCCCTGACGAAATACCAGCAATCTTTCTTAAAAAATATGCAGGTGTGCTAGCAAAGCCACTCCTCACATTCTACGAAAATTCTCTTGCAACAGGTATCGTGCAACATCTCCTCAAATCGGCAAAGATCACCCCAGTTTTCAAAGAGGGTTCACGAGGTGAGGCCAAGAACTATAGACCAATAGCTCTCATTTCGCACATAATCAAAGTCCTTGAAAAAATAATTACCAAGAAAATCACTACGTATCTTGAAGATTCAAACAAAATGAACGACGGACAGCATGGTTTCAGGAGAGGTCGATCGTGTCTATCCCAACTTCTTGCACATCACGATCGGATCATCACCTCCTTAGAATCAAATACTATGATTGACGTGGTTTACTTAGACTTCTCAAAGGCATTCGACAAGGTTGACCACGGGGTTCTGCTCCATAAACTGCACAACTTGGGAATCTCAGGTCAACTGGGTCTTTGGGTCTCTGCTTTTTTAACCAATAGGACCCAATATGTTGCTGTCAATGGAGCCTTGTCATCAGTGTCGTCTGTCATGAGTGGAGTTCCTCAAGGCTCTGTCCTGGGACCATTACTGTTTCTTATCCACATCCATGACATAGACTCAAACATCACCAACTCCACTATCACTTCCTTCGCTGATGACACGCGCATTACTAAAATGATTAATACTGATGAAGATGTTGCCCTTCTACAAAATGACCTCAAGAGAATATATGAATGGGCAGACACCAACAACATGAAATTCAATAATAACAAATTCGACCATCTTAGATATACAACAACACCAACCCAACTAACAAATGCATCCTACAAGGCACCTGATGGCTCCATCTTAGCTACCCAGACTAACGTCAGAGACCTCGGTGTATGCCTCTCAAATGATGCTACATTTTTGCTGCACATTACCAATACAGTTAAAAAAGCGCGTGGTCAACTGGGCTGGATACTCCGCACATTTAAAACGAGAGACCCCATTCCGATGCTGACCTTGTACAAATCTCTGGTTGTCCCCCTGTTGGAATATTGCTGCCAGCTGTGGTCCCCTTGAAAACCTGGAGATATCCAAGCACTTGAATCGGTACAGAGATCATTCACCTACCGCCTATCTACTGTAAGACACCTAAACTACTGGGGGCGAATCAATACCCTCAAACTCTACTCTCTGGAGCGGCGTAGAGAGCGATACATGATTATCTACGTCTGGAAGATAATGCGGGGCCTATGTTGAAATGATATAGACATACGCCTCCACGACCACCAACGACTAGGCCGACTCTGTAACATAAGTAGAGTTCACCCACGGGCCCTTACCAGAGTCAAGACTCTAAAGAGCAATTCCTTTGCTATACGTGGTCCAATGCTCTTTAACTCACTACCACCATACTTACGAGCCCTCACCAACGTCACCCTAGAACAATTCAAAGCAAAACTTGACCTGTTTCTACAAGAAGTACCGGATGAGCCGCACCTACCGCACTACTACTCCCGCACCCCAACCAACTCAATACTGGACTGGTTGGCTCTTCGACGGGCGGACGGCGACTTCACCTACCCAGGGGAGGCGACCCATCGCGACCCCGAAGTAGAGCACCGCATCTAGCGGCGCTGACTGCTTCGCACTACTTCACAGGATTCACAGGTGTGTGTGTGTGTGTGTGTGTGTGTGTATGTGTGTGTGTGTGTGTGTGTGTGTGTGTGTGTGTTTGTGTGTGTGTTACTTGCCCCCGTAACATACACACACACCACCATCGAAAGAAAAAAAAACTGTATGTGTGTGTGTGTGTTTGGATACTCGTGGTGGACGGACGTGTTCCCCCAGAGCTCCGCACCGTGAAACACCGTGGAGGGAGGTCGTGATTATAGTGGTTCTATGACTATAGTTAATCAACTGATCTGGTGTTCAGCTGAGTCTCGTCATGGCTGGTGCCGGTGGAACTGACTCGAGCAACAAATGTGGACAATGTCTTGAAGTGAATGACAATAGCAAATCGAGCGTGGTAACATGTATAATGTGTAAAAAAGGTTTCCATACCTCATGTGTTTACCTTGGTGGAATCAAAAGCACGAACTTGCCTCATGTTAATTGGCTGTGTAATCACTGTGCCGAAGCAATTCGTGTGAAGCCTACCATGAATACTGATGGATTGGTGGAGTTGAAAGCTGAACTGAGAGAATTAAAGGATTTGGTTTTGAAAAGCTTTGCAGAAATGCGTGGAGAGGTAAATAGTGTAGTGTAGAAGTCAAGCAATGAAATGAGTGTTTCTGTTGAGGAAACAGTGAGAGAGGTAGTGACGTCAGCAGTCACGAATGCGAGAGAGAGCATGGTCACTGGCGAGTCAGCCATGGAGGGGGGTGACTGGACTGAAGTGGTGAAGAGGGGGAAGAGGAAGAGAGGGAAAAACTTGCTAGTTGTGAAAGCTAACAACAATTATGAAAAAGCTACTGATAGGAAAGTGGACATTGCAACGGCTTTAGCAGGCGTGCCTATTAATGATTCTAAGTTTACTGCTGGTGGTAATATTGTTATGAATTTTGATAATGAAGCAACAAGGAATGAAGCAGCTGAAAGGTTGAAAACTATTAATAATGTGGAGATCAGAAATGTGAATAAAATCATGCCGAAAATTATGCTATGTAATGTTAACAAAGAAGAGGACAAGGATGAGTTATTGGCTAAACTAATTGAGAAGAATGAGTGTTTATAAGTTATAGAAGGTGTTGGAGAGAAAATGAAGTTGTTATTTGAGAAACCGGCCGCGGGTGGAACTGTTCATTACATCATAAGGTGTGATCCGATTGTTCGAGCTAGTATTCACCGACATGGGGATGTGTTGAGGGTTAAGTGGGGCAGATATAAGGTTCGAGACCGTTATCATGCCTTGATGTGCTTTCATTGCCAGAGATTTGGCCACATGAAGACTAAATGCAGTGATAAGGCAAAGGGTGACAAACCGAGATGTCCTAAGTGTGCATGCGAACATGAAATGAAGCTAATTTTAAGAAATGTATTAACTCTGTGAGGGCTAACAGGAGCAGTGAGCCTGGTCATACAGTAAATGAACATTGCTGTCCACTAGTGATGTCTGAACTATTGAGAGTCAAGGAAAACACTGATCATGGCTATGCACAATTATGTGAATATTAAGTGTGGTTTAGTAAATATTCAATCTGTGAGAAACAAGACTTATGATTTACGTGATTTAATTAATAATGAAGGCCTGGATTTACTAGCTGTTACTGAAACTTGGATGGGAGACTATGAATTGGCAGTGATACATGAAATGACCCCTGACACTCATACGTTCCTTCATGTTACAAGACATAATGCCCGTGCAGGTGGCGTAGGAGTCTTTCTCTCTAAATCGTTTAAGAAAATAAAGAAGTGCACAGTTGAACAACAGGAGACATATGAGCTGCTTCAAGTTGAGTGTGAATTAAATAACAATAAGATTACGCTAATTATAGTATATAGACCCGCTTACTCGAGCAAGAGTAGCTTTATTGATGAGCTCAAGACCTACCTCGACTCTATTGACATGGTTGGTGCTGATATTATCGTTTGTGGCGACTTTAATATATGGATGGACGATTTGGGTGCTCGCTATGTTCCGGAGTTCGTGGATATGATGGACTCTTTTAACCTTGTTAATATGGTGGGGGAGTCGACAACAATAGGTGGACACACAATCGACTTGGTCTTCGCAAATAAGGATATTGATCTGGTCAAAGATGTGAAGGTCGAGGAAATTTTCAGTATATCACCGGTGCATAAGTTAATATTTTTTAAGGTGCAACTAACAATTGAAAGGAAACAGAAAAAGATGATCAAGTTTCGCTCTAAGAAAAACTTTAATTCAGAGTTATTACTAGACACAATATATAACGGTATATCATATGGAAGAGTTGCTGCGTGTCCACACGGGGTAGAGAGTAAAGAGAAGTGTCTTACGTGTCTTGATGATCTCTTCAATAGCGTTGCCAAGGAACGGTATGAGGAAATGTGCCCTATTATTGAAAAAGAAATTGTGATTGTTAACAGTGCTCCGTGGTATAATGAGGTGGTTGATCGTGCAAAAAAGCAAAAGAAAAGTAAGGAACGGCAGTGGCGTAGATGTAAGACAGAAGTATCTAGACTTGAATACACCCGGGCCCGTAATGATATGAAGAAAATTATTGATGTGAGAAAACGTGAGTACTACCAGAATAGGACTGTACAAGCGGCTGGCAACGTTAATAAGCTGTACAAAATCTTAGACAACATTACTGGAAGAAAAAATGTAATAGGTTGCCCGAGGGTTTTTCAGATGATAAACTTGCAAATGACTTCATTCGATTCTTTGATGCAAAGATTGTAAATGTAATAAGAAGTTTTATTAATGCTTCGGAGGATGATTTATTGTTGGAGGTTTCAGTTCCGAGGCACAGGCTGACATCATTTACATCCATTACTTCAGTGTCTCTGAAATCGATATTAAAAAAAGCAAAGCCAACGTATTGTGCTAATGATCCATTGCCCATCGGTGAGCTACTTCATAGTGACAACATTGACCTATTAAGTAGGATACTGGTTGACCTCGTGAACCTCAGCATTGTAAGTCATACTTTCCCTGACATGGAGAAGAGGGCGATTGTGAGGCCGATACTTAAGGGTGCGTTGGATCCACAGTGTCTGTCGTCATATCGTCCGGTATCGAACTTAACTTTTCTTTCTAAGATTATGGAGAATGTGATTCTGGAGCAACTAAGCGAACATGTGCGATTAGTGGAGGCTCTTCCTGATAATCAATCGGCATATCGACGGTTATACTCGACGGAGACGACACTGTGTTCAGTGGTGAACGATATGCAGATGCTGATGGATGAGGGAAAGTGTGGGATTCTTATACTACTTGACTTGAGTGCGGCTTTTGACACTGTTGTGCATGACATCTTGCTACGTGACTGTGAAAGCATTGGGATTGAGGGAGCAGCATTAGCCTATCTTAAGAGTTACCTAGAAAATCGATCATACTGCGTACAGATTGGTGAAACCCTTTCCGAAGTGAAGACATTAGAGCGTGGCGTCCCACAAGAAAGTGTTTTGGGTCCCGTACTGTTCTGCATTTATACCATTGAACTGTCTTACCTGCTTGCCCAGCATGGAGTTGTCTTTAAACTGTTTGCAGATGACACACAGTTCTATTTGTCATTGGGTGATGTACAGAACACTGAAGAAAGATTATCGGCCATTATGGTTGATATTGGGCGCTGGATGAACTACAAACAGTTAAAACTCAATGAGAGCAAGACAGAGTGTATGGTGATTGGTAGACACTTTGGTGTCAACAGATATGACGTTCGTTACTTACAAGTTAATGGTCAAGTCATGAGTGTGAGTACTAGTGTAAAGGACTTGGGAGTACTCCTAGACACAAACCTGTCATTTAAAACTCAACTTCAACATACAGTACGCATGGCAAATTATCATATGAAAAACTTATCTTTTGTGAGAAAATATCTCGATGAAGACCAAATGTTGATGCTCATCCACAACCATGTTATTAGCAAATTGGATTATTGCAACTCTTTATATCATGGTGTGCCCAACTATCTGTTAAGAAAATTACAGTTAGTTATGAATCGGGCGGCTAGATTGGTAAAGGGACTCTCACGACGGGACAGGACCACTCCAGCTCTTATTGACTTACACTGATTAGGGCAAGAATTGAGTTCAAGAGATGCGTGATTGTGTATCAGGCTCTGAAATCGGGGAGGCCTAGATACATAAGGGAGTTGCTCACTGATTTTCATGTTGATGCCAATGTAACCTTGCGACATAGTGCTGAAGAATACAGACTTGAAGAGCCGAGATTTCATACTGAAACTGGACGTAAGGCGTTTAGTAGAAATGCCCCTCGCTTATATAATTCGTTACCACTTAGTATCAAGCAAGCTGATAATGTTGCTATATTTAAGAAAAGATTGAAAACTTTCCTGTTCAGCCAATGCTATGACCTGGAAAGTATGAAGATGAAAGAACCGTATAAATGTTAACATGAAAAATTGAGGGTGGGAGTACGGAGCGTCTACACAGATGGAGAACTCCCATGAAGAACTACAAACAAGTAACAAGTAAGTAACAAGTAAGTGTGTGTGTGTGTGTGTGTGTGTGTGTGTGTGTGTGTGTGTGTGTGTGTGTTACTTGCCCCCGTAACATACACACACACCATCACCGAAAAAAAAGTTTAAAAAAAGTGTGTGTGTGTGTGTGTGTGTGTGTGTGTGTGTGTGTGTGTGTGTGTGTGTATGTGTATGTGTATGTGTATGTGTGTGTGTGTGTGTGTGTGTGTGTGTGTGTGTGTGTTTGCTCACAAAGAAGCAATGGCACTGAAAAGTATCAAAGAAAACCCAAAATATTTTTATACATACGCTTTCAAGAAGTAAAAAATAAAGACCCGTGTTGGTCCACTCAAGGACGGTGATAAGATAATCACTGACTCGCATGAAATTAGTAATATACTAAGAAAACAATACGAATCAGTCTTTAGCACACCACTTCAAGAAAAAACCATCAATTGTGCAGTAGATCTCTTCATGTCCCCGGAACAGGCGAACCAAGACAAACAACTCCACAACATCACCATTAGCATCACTTGTATAACTGAAGCTATAGTAACACTAAGCAACAACTCAGCGGCTGGCCCTGACGAAATACCAGCAATCTTTCTTAAAAAATGTGCAGGTGTGCTGGCAAAGCCACTCATCACATTCTACCAAAATTCTCTTGCAACAGGTATCGTGCCACATCTCCTCAAATCGGTAAAGATCAACCCAGTTTTCAAAGGGGGTTCACGAGGTGAGGCCAAGAACTGTAGACCAATAGCTCTCACTTCGCACATAATCAAAGTCCTTGAAAAAATAATTACCAAGAAAATCACTACGTATCTTGAAGACTCAAACAAAATGAACGACGGACAGCATGGTTTCAGGAGAGGTCGATCGTGTCTATCCCAACTTCTTGCACATCACGATCGGATAATCACCTCCTTAGAATCAAATACTATGATTGACGTGGTTTACTTAGACTTCTCAAAGGCATTCGACAAGGTTGACCACGGGGTTCTGCTCCATAAACTGCACAACTTGGGAATCTCAGGTCAACTGGGTCTTTGGGTCTCTGCTTTTTTAACCAATAGGAACCAATATGTTGCTGTCAATGGAGCCTTGTCATCAGTGTCGTCTGTCATGAGTGGAGTTCCTCAAGGCTCTGTCCTGGGACCATTACTGTTTCTTATCCACATCCATGACATAGACTCAAACATCACCAACTCCACTATCACTTCCTTCGCTGATGACCCGCGCATTACTAAAATGATTAACACTGATGAAGATGTTGCCCTTCTACAAAATGACCTCAAGAGAATATATGAATGGGCAGACACCAACAACATGAAATTCAATAATAACAAATTCGACCACCTTAGATATACAACAACACCAACCCAACTAACAAATGCATCCTACAAGGCACCTGATGGCTCCATCATAGCTACCCAGACTAACGTCAGAGACCTCGGTGTATGCCTCTCAAATGATGCTACATTTTCGCTGCACATTACCAATACAGTTAAAAAAGCGCATGGTCAACTGGGCTGGATACTCCGCACATTTAAAACGAGAGACCCCATTCCGATGCTGACCTTGTACAAATCTCTGTTTCTCCCCCTGTTGGAATATTGCTGCCAGCTGTGGTCCCCTTGGAAACCTGGAGATATCCAAGCACTTGAATCGGTACAGAGATCATTCACCTACCGCCTATCTACTGTAAGACACCTAAACTACTGGGGGCGCATCAATACCCTCAAACTCTACTCTCTGGAGCGGCGTAGAGAGCGATACATGATTATCTACGTCTGGAAGATAATGCGGGGCCTATGTTGAAATGATATAGACATACGCCGCCACGACCACCAACGACTAGGCCGACTCTGTAACATAAGTAGAGTTCACCCACGGGCCCTTACCAGAGTCAAGACTCTAAAGAGCAATTCCTTTGCTATACGTGGTCCAATGCTCTTTAACTCACTACCACCATACTTACGAGCCCTCACCAACGTCACCCTAGCCCAATTCAAAGCAAAACTTGACCTGTTTCTACAAGAAGTACCGGATGAGCCGCACCTACCGCACTACTACTCCCGCACCCCAACCAACTCAATACTGGACTGGTTGGCTCTGCGAAGGGCGGACGGCAACTTCATCTACCCTGGGGAGGCGACCCATCGCGACCCCGAAGTAGAGCACCGCATCTAGCGGCGCTGACTGCTTCGCACTACTTCACAGGATTCACAGGTGTGTGTGTGTGTGTGTGTGTGTGTGTGTGTGTGTGTGTGTGTGTGTGTGTGTGTGTGTGTATTTACCTAGTTGTATTATACAGGGTTCGAGCGGAGCTCATAGTGTCCTGTCTACATATCTCCATATATCCAACATTTCCTTGAACTTATGGATATTGGTTGCCGTAACAACCTCTTCTTTCAATCCATTCCAGGTGTCCACAATTCTATGTGGAAAACTGTACTTTTTTGTGTCCTTCAGACACTGACTTTTTCTGATTTTCATTGAGTGTCCTCTCATCTGTCTAGTTTCTTCTTCCATCACCAGGTTTTGCTTATCTAGCTTTTCAATACCATTTACTATCTTATAAAAAGTTATTAGATCACCTCTCTCTCTTCTGTCCTATAGAGTTGGCAGTCCCATTTCTTTTAATCTGTCCTCATATGTCAGTTCACTTAGTCCTGGTACTTTTCGTGGCTACTCTTTGGACCCTTTCTACTTTCCTTATATCCTTTTTTGCATGTGGTGACCACACCACTGCTGCATATTCTAATCTTGGACTTATTATACTGGTTAGAATTATTTTCATCATGTCCTTGTCCATGTAATAGGTGGATAGGTGGCGCTGGTGGAAGTAAACAAGACAAGGAAAGCTGCTCCTGATAATCTGTTGTATTTACCTGTCTGAGATCGCTGAGAGCTTCATATGTGGCATCAGAGTGTGAGTAAGAGTTGCTAGAATCAGATAATCAACCATGTGGTGACGCTAATAATTAAACTTAGCCAAACTAACCATCAAAGAGTCTGGGCACCGGCCTAAGGCCCTCTCTGACATCTTGGATCGAGTTTTGCGCATGCGCAGTAGCCCATAGCAACGCGTCATTAGCAACACACCTGAACCACAAGGAATGGCAGACGGGTCGGTTTACAACGATGTCACCACGGTGCGCTCACTTACACCAGGTGATATAGAAAAATTGAGAAATGCTCAGCTCAAGCAGACACTTTCAACACTTATAAATGACACAAGAAGTGAAGAACCACCAAACTCTGTCTTGCTGGATGAGTTACGCAGCGTGAAGCAAGCAATAGCGGAGGTGGCAACACTGAAGCAGGAGGTGACGCGCCTCTCAGAAAGGCTGGATGATGCGTACAAAGTTATCCACCAACAACAACTGTTTTTAGAATCACTGGACGGCAGGGAGCGGCGACACAACCTCATTGTGCTTGGAGTGTCTGAAGATGGTGATGAACTCGGCAACGGTGATGCTGAGAAGATGAGCAATGTCATGGAAGCTGCCGAATGTGATGAGGAAGATCGAAGCAGATGGAGCATGAAGCGACTTGGTCAGCGAAACGATAGGAACAAGAGACCGATCCTTATCACCGTGAATGATCAGAATCAAAGAGATAGGATACTAAGGAAGGCCAGGAACCTAAAGAATGCCCAACAACCTGCATCAACTGTATACATCAAGAAGGATGTTCACCCAGCAGTGAGGAAAGAGACAGCACGCTTGAGAAGAAGGGAACGTGAAGAGAAGGAAAAAGCAGAGAATGTTGGTGTGAACATCACTTATGATTGGAAGAATCGGGTGTTAATGAGAGAAGGAGGTATAATAGACAGATTTATGCCGCATTTTTTCTAGCACAAAATGCAATAACGGAACTAGAGCTATGCTGCTGGAATATTGCTGGGATGAAAGATAAACTTCAAGACCCAAATATACTTGAATTTATTCTCAAGTTTGATATCGTGTGGATATTAGAGGCCAAGAAATACTTCAACTCGAGCGTGCCGGGATTCACTCTTTACAAGAACGTGTCAAGAGAGGGCCATCACCGGGGTGGCGTAGGGATGTTGGTGAAGAGCAAGCTGGCAGAAAGCATCAGTCGCGTGGACACAGATACTGAAGGACAGATTTGGATAACGTTCTCTTGGTGGCTGAATATGAAGCTGGGAGGAGTGTACATCCCTCCGGAGGACTCACCCTACTATCAACCAGTACACTTTGGGAACTTTGTCCAGCATAGCGCCGGTGCCGACAAAATCGTTGTGATGGGAGACTAACTCAAGGGTAGGCACGCCACGTATTAAAGACAAGAATGACAATATGTATGCCTATAGAGATGTATCAGACATTTTTGTAAACGAACACGGGAAAACCCTGATGAACGTTTGCAATAACAACTCACTGGTCGTGGCCAATCACCTCTACCATACAGGGAGACAGCTGGGAGGAAATTTGTCCTTCAAAAGGCGCCACAACTGGATATCCGAAATTGACCTATGCATAGTAAGAAATGACTGTATAGACTTACTACAAGAGGTATATGTCAACCAAGAGATTCCAGGGTCAGACCACGGTCCACTTTGTGTAAAGCTGCGCACCGACACTAAGGAGGCCCCGCCACCGCACGTTTTGCTGCAGAGAACGTCATCATTGGGACAGCATTACTGTGCACATCAAGCGGAACGCAGGATGCAGAAAAGTATGCCATATATAGAAGTTGACATGGACCGCTTGATCAGAACACTACAGGCAGTGGCACCTCCCACGATGGAAATGGTCAGCGATGCAGCAAGCATGGAGGAGGTGATAATGGAGGGATGTCGTACTGTTACCGAGGCAGCTGCCAGCCACACCCGCCCAGACTCACTTGATCCCGGTCACCGCTGGGACCAGACCCATCCACGGTGGAAGCGCTTATTGGATACAAATGACCCCAAACTAATATGGAAATCTATAAACTGGAAAGGAAATATTGAAAGTGATGTTCTTACTACACCAAATGACGATCAGTTTAAGGAACATTTTGAGCATCTTCTAGGGTCACAGAATATCGAATATGAGGATAATCTCGTTGATTCACCTTATGTGCCGGTGTTGGAGGACCCATTTACGATGGAAGAGTTAAGTCAGGCAGTGAAGAGTTTGAATGTCAACAAAAGTTTCCTTGGTATTTGTCCAGGGATAATGAGAAAACTGCCTATGTCTTGGTTCACGTTTTTTCTTGCTATTTTGAATTTTGTATTTATGAGATGTTGTTACCCTCTGGCTTGGTGCTATAGTAAACTTATTGTATTATTTAAGTCAGGAAACAGGATGATGTGCAATAATAATAGAGGAATCAGTATAATGGACACACTCTCTAAGATCTACGATATACTCTTACTGAACAGGTTAAAGCTTTGGTGTCACATAGATCAATGTCAAGCTGGTGCCCAGAAAGGCAGAGGATGCTTAGAACAAATCGTAACGTTGAGATTGTTATGCGACTACGTAAAGTATAAGAAAGTTAAGTTGTATGTTCTTTTTGTAGATTTCAGTAAAGCCTACGACAGAGTCCCCCGAGAAAAGCTGATAGAGAGATTAAAAAGTTTTGGATGCGGTAGAATAATGTTGGAGGGTATTGAAGCCATGTACAAGAGCACTAAGAATATGTTGAAATCGGCAACTATTAATGCATCAATCGGCGTTCGTCAGGGGGCTCCGTCCAGTTGTTTACTCTTTGTAATATACATTGATCATATGGTGCGAATGATCAAGAGAGCAGTTGGAGATGATGTTTTTTTGGGTATGTTGCATGTATTGTTACTGATGGATGATGCTGTCATAGTGGCAACTAGTAGAGAAATGTGCTTGAAAAAAATGGAAATCGTGAACGAATTTTGCCGAGAAAGTGGAATGAAAATTAATGAAACAAAAACAAAGTTTTTCGTAATTAACGGTGATGAGCGTGACACTGCAGTGCTTAACGAGCGGTGGAGTGAGTGTGAGCTATACTGGCCAATACCTGTACCTCGGGGCGTGGTTCACGGAGTCTGCCACTATGGACTCTGTAATGGCACTGCATCAAACAGCCAGTGAAGCAATAATAAATAAGTTTTCAATTTTTTGTGCCAGTAATACTACAATGCCATTCATGTACAAAAGAGTTGTGTTTGACGCTGCAGTGACGAGTGCTTTGCTTTATGGGGCAGAGTCATGGTTTACTAGAAAAATGAAAGTGATTGAAAAACAGTACAGTAAATTGGTAAAATGTTTACTAGGGGTTCGAAAAAACACTAGTATTAATCTATGTATGATTGAAGCAGGCATTTTACCTGTACAAGACATTATTGAAAAAAGAAAATGTAAATTTATTAAGTCTCAAAGAGAACATGTGGATATGGAAAAACCATTCCAGTTTGTGTATAATATGTGCAGAGATGCGAATACACCCGGATATAGATGCTTAGAAAGGTCAGGTTTACCTAGTGATTACACGAACGGACTTCAGAAAATAGTAAATTATGTTAGGGAAAAAGCAACGGGCGCAACGAAGCTGACTACGTATATACCAGACATGAATCCCAACATGACAGTACATCCTGTGTATAGGACAAGAAGTTTTGTGCCAGATTATAA
>JAHFWG010000048.1:401687-413198 GCA_020233015.1 Callinectes sapidus | reverse complement strand
CTCTCTCCCTATCTCTCTCTCTCTCTCTATCTCTCTCTCTCTCTCTCTCTCTCTCTCTCTCTCTCTCTCTCTCTCTCTCTCTCTCTCTCTCTCTCTCTCTCTCTCTTTAAAAATTCAACATAGGTATGGCTATGATAATAGGGTATTATACATGGAAGGGGAGAATTGTCTTTTGGCTAAAGAAGACCCTTATCTTGAGGCTTCTATTCAAAAACTACACCCGTGTCTTGGCATTGTCTCTATCAGGCAACTTGTCTACGCCGTCAACATCAAGCATTGTATAGTCGTAAGCACCGTCACTTCAGGCACAATTTCACGTACCAGGTTGGCGGAAAAAACGATAAACACTGCACTGTCACTATAGTTGCACTAGTTACTGTTAGTATGGTCGGGAGCGTAGCCAAATATAACCGGCAATCTTCACCTGCTGAGTGAACATGGGCCCCATTTCCAGTACAGCTGTAAAGAAATTCCACAGTAACGCTGTGGCACATGTGAAGGCCCTCTGTTTCCCTGCTGTGCAGGCCATCGGGATTTCAAGAAGGAGAAGCGTCACTACCGTTCTCGTAATGTACTCGCACATCCTCCATGGGACTCGAAGCGCTACAAAGTGAGGGGTGTGCTGCACCTGGGCCTTGTGCAGCACACCCCTCAGAGTACTGACCCTCCTTCGGTGCTCCAGGGAGTCCAGCGTTTGGTGTGCCTCAAGCGGGTACTGATGCTGCTGCTGGGGGCGCCGCTCTCGGGGACGGTGCTGCAGTTCTTGCCCAGGATGGTGTTGCCGCTGGTGGCTGTTGGTGTCTCAGCTATGAGGCGTTCAGCCCTCCGTTGCACCTTGTCCAGCAGGGAGAGGTGGCCTTGGGCACTGCTCATAGAGGTAGGGCTCTGTTCTATAATAGGCCTAACCTGCGCCTTGTACAGCTTCAAGAGGGCATCTGCATCAAGTAGGTTCCTAATCCGACGCAAGAGTGTCACCCTTAAAGAGGCTTTCCGTGCACCCCTCTTCAGGTGGCTGTCAAAGCAGTGTTTGGAGTCTACTTCCACCCCCAGGATGTTGATCGAGTCGTGGATGGCAAGTGTGTCAACTCCATACTTGTGTGTCCACTCCAAACTTTATCTGACCTTCGAGCATAGCATCCTCTCTCGAACGTGATAATTATGAGAACAGCCTGGGTCTTTTTAGCTGCAAACTTCACTTGCCACCTCGCACCCCAGTCTGTGATGACCATGAGATGTCAGTAGGTGTCCTCGATCACGCTCGCAGTCTCATCCCTGGTGTAGCTATGGGAGAGGGTGCAGTCGTCTGGATATGCTGAGGCTCTGGAGCAAGTCGTTGAGGTAAATATTCCACAGGATGGGCTCTAAGTTAGAATCCTGTAGAACAGATGCCTCAATCGGATACATAGCATATGTGCACCAGCTTATCAAGACCCTTAGGCTCCGGTCCTGCAGGTGGCTAGAGAACAGCTCCAACAGCTCACCTGCCTCGCCGGGCTGCTCTAGCTTGGCCAGGCACCTTCTGTGCCACACGGTTAATTGCACTAGGTACGTGTTACGGCCGTAACAACCAACACCCTTCCCCATTCGACTACCACTATTAGCACCGACTCCAGGGCTTTGTCTACTAGTGGAGCACCGACACACTTCACTCGAGCCGAAACAATTGTGATTTTGCCTTCATCACTCTAATTATATCCTTGAACGTCTTTACAACCTGCGTTAGTTCGCCCTGCTGCTCTGCGCCTGTGTAACGAGTGTGAATTAACTCTTTTACAGCGACGTACACCAAAACACAGCCCTCACATAGCAAAATCTTCACAAAAATAGAGAAGACAGATAGAAAAGATAATGAAAAAGAGTATATTAAACAGTCTTTAGTTGATAGAATGGTTTGAGATGGCAGTGAGTCATAGCAAAGGATCTCGGAGGTGGTTTGTTAATAGGGAAGATGAACCAAATCCCAGGAAAAGTGTTAAAGAGCTTTTAGCCTTCTCTTGTATGGATTGATAAGCCTTCCTTGTTCATTTACTTTTTTTTTATTCATTCTCCTCCTGTTCCTCCTTCCTTTAACGCTTGGTTTGGTGTCTCTTGCCTCTCCTCTCTTCACCTGTCTTTCTCTTACCTCAAGTGTGAATTAAAGAGCTTTACCCTCCTCTTGTATGAAATAAAAAGCTCTCATTGTGTTTTTTTTTTTTTTTATTATTCATTCTTCTCCTTTTCCTCCTTCCCTTAACGCTTGAGTTGGTGTTTCTTACCTCGCCTCTCTTCACCTGCCTTCCTTTTGTTTCTCGCCTCCCTGCTTCTACGCTCCCTCCCGTCCCTCTCTCTCGCCTCCTTCCCGTCTTACCTTTATTCCTCTTGTTTTGCTTCCTCCCTTCCGTGTCTCTTCCTCTAGCCTCCCACCCTCCCTCTCTCTTCCTTTCCTCCTACCTCACGCCTCCCTTCCTCATGCCTCCCTCTTGTCCCTTCTTCTTGCCTACTCCCCACCTACCTTTATTCCTCTTGTTTCGCGTCCTCCCTTCCGTGTCTCTTCCTCTTGACTCCCATCCTCCCTTTCCCTTTCTTTCCTCTTACCTAACGCCTCCCTGCTCTCACCCTCCTTCCGTCTCCATTCCTCTTGTTTCACGCCCTCCCTCCCGTGTCTCTTCCTTTTGCCTCCCACCCTCCCTCCCCTTCCTTTTCTCTTACCTCCGCCTCTCCTTCCCGTCTCCCATTTCCTTGCCACCCTGCGTCTGCCTACGTTCTCCCTATTGGTCTCTTGCCTCCCTTCATCTTCGTCCCTTCCTCTTGCTTCCCCCCTCCTTCCTCCCGCCCTTCCTCTCTCCTCCCTTCATTTGAATCTCTCCCTTCCCTTCCCTTCCCTTCCCTTCACCTACTTTCCACCCTCCTAGTCGCCCATCACTTCCCCGTAACTCTCGCCTCCACGCCGCGCCTCGCCATCACAGCCACCGGCGCCATGATGGCGAGGCAGGGGTGGTGGTTATGGAGCATTCACGTATCTTTTGGAGCAGTGTCAGGGGGTCATCTGCGGGGTGGTGCGTGAGGAAGAGTGACACCACGGCCTGGCATCTCTTCATCTGGACTCCGTCCTCCAGCAGACTCCACTTCGGGGGCAGTTCACCTCGCCTGATGCTTTCACACACCTATATGGCCACAATAATGTTTCTTTATGACCTGATGGGTGAATTAATGGCCCTAAGAACTGTGTTAAAGTCTGGCTGTGGTCTGATAAGTGTAATAATAGTCTGAAAGATGTGTTTGGCGCCTGAATAAGTATTATAATGGTCAAAATGTTACGATAAGTTGTGTTTATGGCCTGAAGGGTGAATTAATGGTCTTGATAATTGTGTTAAAGGTCTGGCTGTGGTCTGATAAGCTTGTTAAAAGTCTGAAAGAAGTGTTAGGCGTCTAAAAGGTATGTTGAACATCTGAGAAAAGTATTATAATGATCAAAATGTTACGAAAAGATGTGTTTGTGGCCTGATGGGTGTGTTAATGCTTCTAGGAATTGAGTTTCTGTAGCTGCATAAAATCGTCAAAAAATAAGCAGAATAGATATGAAAACGTGTCCTAGTGCTGAAGGGCTTAAAGGTTTGAAAAGTGTACTAATAATAAAAAGAAATGTGTTGATATCTAAAACGTGCATCCATAACCTCAATTGATGTTTTAATTCTCTTGCATCTGGATAATTGCTCCGACAAGTTAGCGTTAATTATTCAACAAATTGTCCTCACTTTGGTCAATTAGAGGTATGAATACGTGTACTAGTTATTATCATAGAAAGAGGAGGATGTCGCTAATTGGGAATACTTAGCGATAATAAGGAAATGTGCGGGATGTGCTGATTAAGGGGAAAGTAAAGTGCATATTGTGTGTTGATCAATGAGGTGTGTTAATATGTTGATGATTCCTGATGTTTGAATAACTGATATGCAGCAAATAATGAATGGAAATTATGGGGCAAAGAACAAAACATTAAAAAGTAAATTACGTACAAGGAAACCTTAACCTGAAAAAAAAAAAAACGAAATTAAAAGAAAATAAAACTTGAGAAAAATTAAGAATAAGAAAAAAAAAAAAATCCTCAAACGAAACTTTGAAAAATATGATGAATACACGAAACTGATCAAACCAGAAAAAGGTGTAATAAATAACCAGAAGTGAAACTGAAGAAGAAAAATAAACGCAATGACAAAAAAGAAACATACAGTAAACATTGACAACATGAGAAGAGACGAAAAGAAGACAACAACAAAGAACACCCCCAAAAAAATAAATAAATAACTTGAATAAAATAAATTGATAAATAAACAAATAAACAAATACATAAAATAAATGAATAAATAAATAAATAAATAAAATGAATAAATAAATAAAAAGACAGAAAGAGAAGCGGAACACAGGCAAACAGAAAGAGAAGCGAATAGAGACACAAAACCAATTACTCAGATTGAGAGAAGCCTTTACAAACTCAAAGGCAAGAAGAGATCACAGAAAATTACAGAGACCATCAAGACTATAAGGCGATCAAGTAGTATAAACGTACAACACAGCAAATTTGATAAGACCAGAAGGAAACGTAATAAAATAAGAAAGTATAGGGAAGTGAAAGCTTAATAAAACATAAAGGTATAAGGAAATTAAAGAGTCATTAAACAAGAAGGTACGTATAAGGAAGTGGAAGCTTAAAAAAACAAGAAGGTCGAAAATGGAAACGTAATAAAACAAGAAGGTATAAGGAAATGGAAGCTTAATAAAACAAGAAGGTTATAAAAACAAATAAGAATACGCCAAAGGTCAAACAAAATGTAGCACCTGGACTACAATATATTCGTATACTAAGAATATATGCTTGGATAGAGATAGTTAGGCTTGAGATATACTGGTAAGAATGTTGATAGGGCCTCTGAGAATTTCTCTTAATTTGAGAAAGCAAGAGTTGATAATTAATCAGTAATAAAAGGAATCCTTGACTTTGTGATATTCTTCAGTGAAGTTAGAGGAAAAAAAACTATAAAAAAGCTCTGCTGTGAAAGATAAATGAAACCTAAAAAGGTAAGTGTTAGTTTACTGGAACGAACATGGCAAGCATCCTGTACTGCATAATATTATATAATCCCCTTATAGGTGTTCCCTTCTGAGCAATTCAGTGGGACGTAAAAAGTTTCTGTAAAGTAAAAGTAATGAAATCCATGAAAGTTAATGTGAAAAACCGCAAACAGAACAACAGCACGTCATTGGAAAGGCAGTAAAACAATAAGGAATAAGGAAATACAGTTAGAAAACGTCAAAGGCCGAACTCAATGCAGTACAATAACCAGAACAAGTACAAGGAACAGTGAAGGGGAAATAGAGCAACAGTACCTGGTTGGCCCTCTGGATGACGAAGGAAGGGATCCCGGCGAGGGAGGCGACAGCGGCGGCGTGACTGGCGCGAGCACGACCCTCAGCAACCTGGTACAGCGGCACCACTCCCTCTCCCTCCTGCACCACCTCCAGCTAAATTCGAGTCGTAAGTCCTTCTTTCTGATTTGGGTGCCAGGCCATTCCCGTATACATGGGAATGAACAGGCTGACATGCTAGCCAGGTCAGCTGTAGAGCTCGAGGGAGCGTGGAACCTCCGTCGGGATCTACAGTCATGTCTCTCTGCCGTAAAATCATCAGTACGACTCCTATGGCAAAGTCACTGGGACAGTCTCCACCTGAACACCATAAAGCCCGTCCTAGGTGAGTGGGCCTCTTCCAATCGCCCTACAAGGCGTGAGGAAGTGGTCCTCGCACGCCTAAGGATGGGTTCCACCCTACCAACCCACATGCTTCCATACATATCCCACTCCTTTCCACCACAATGTCCCCACTGTAATGTAACCCTCTCTGTCGATCACATCTTGATCCACTGCGTGCGTTATCGGGAGGCGCGGCGGTCCCTCACAGCTTACTGTGTGGCCCGCCGTCTACCGGTAACTCAGGCCACCCTTTTGAGTGATGACCCGGATGTGATCGACAAGCTGATGATTTTCCTGACAGAGACCAATTTAATCAGAGAGTTGTGACTTACTTATGTTTCAATTATTCATTATGTGTATATGCACCATATTTGTTGTTCTTATTGTACATGTTTTGTAAATATTATTCTGGAATGAATGTCTGTGTGATGGACTTTCGCGTGACTGAGAACATGAGAATCCCCATTCCTTACAAGTACGTGTGTTCACGTATTGTACATTTCCCGTAGTATGAATGTGTATGTACTTTTACTTCCCTCCTTACCCCCTTGACTAATGACTTTAGTTTTGAGATAGGGTTCAGGTACTCCCGAATGAATGAAGCGTGCGAGTGAGTATGAATGTATATATAAATTTTGTACATGCTCAGAACAAAATAAAAAAAAAAAATAATAATAATAAATAAATAAAATAAAATAAAATAAAAAATATACAAATAAACAAAAAATGAAAAAAAGATAAAATATACATAAATAAATAAACAACTAAAACTCTATGCGTACATATTGTTGTTGTTTTTTTTTTGTTTTTTTCTAACCATAGCCTAATACCCAAGTCAGGGTGATGGCAAAAAAAAAAAAAAAAAAAAAAAAAAAAGCACCTGTGTACACCAACCTTCGTCAGCCACACACACACACACACACACACACACACACACACACACACAAAGAGGAATTGATATCGGATTGGAAACAAGAGTCTTTGGAACAGGAGGAGGAGGAGGAGGAGGAGGATTTGGAACAGAAAGAGAATGTGGAGGAGAAGGAAGAGGAGGAGGAGGAGGAAGAGGATTTGGAACAGAAAGGGAATATGGAGGAAAAGGAGGAGGAGGAGAAAGAGGAGGAGGAAGAAGAAGAAGAAGAAGATAATACTCTCCAGAGGACGAACCGTTTCAGGTCGTTGTAGGTAGTCGTATATTCGAAGGAAGTGAGTGGAAACGAAAACATGTGGACATCCTCTTCCTCCTCCTCCTCCTTCACCGTGACCTCCTCCCATCTCTTCATCACTGCTTCTCCCTCCATAACCTCTGTTTCTCCTCCCTTCACTTCTCTCTTCTCCTCCATTCCCTCCCCCTGTACTCTCCACAAAACTCATCTCACTGTCATCACCATCATCATCATGTCTAATAATCCTTGTACTGTTATCATCTTGCTCCTCCTCCTCCTCCTCGCCACTGCTACTCCTGCTACTTCTGCTACTCCTCTGCCTCCTCCTTCTGCGTCTCCTCCGGGTGCGGGTCATGGCGCCCCAGTGGTCCAGGCACGCCGTCAGGAGAGAGGCACCGTCGTTCTCGTAGGTGGAGGCGCCAAACTCATCTACCAGCACCAGGGAGCGTCTTGTCGACCTGGCCACTGCAGCGCTCATCTGAAGCAGTGATAGACAGTGACAATAGTGTGAGAGGTACTGATGGGAGGGAAATGAAAGGAAGAGAAAAGGATGATGATTATAGAGAGGAAACAAACAGAGAAAATAAGGAAAGAGAGGAAGAAAAGGAAGAGAAGAGAAGGAAGAGAAAAGGATGATGATAGAGAGGAAACAGACAGAGTAAAGAGAAGGAAAGATAGAAAGAGAAAGAAGAGAAGAGAAGGAAGAGAAAAGGATGATAATAGCGAAGAAAAAGACAGAGAAAATAAGAAAAGAGAGGAAGTGATGAGATGGAAGAGAAGGAAGGGAAAAGGATGATTATAGAGAAGAAACAGACAGAGAAAAGAAAGGGAAAGAGAGGAAGAGAAGGAAGAGAAAAGAATGGTGAGCAGAAAGAAAAAAAGAGAAGGAAGAGAAAACAATGATGATAGAGAGAAAACAGATAGAGAACAGAGAAGGAAGAATAGGAAGAGAAGAGAAGGAAGAGAGGAAACAGAAAAAAGAAAAGGAAAGAGAGGAAGAGAAGAGAGAGAGAAGAAAGAGAAAAGGATGATGATAGAGGGGAAACAGACAGAGAAAAGAAAAGGAAGAGAGAAGGAAGAGAAATCGATGATAAGAGAGAGGAAACAAAAAGACAAAATAAGGAAAGAGAGGATAGGGAAAAAATCCTTAAGAAATAGAAGGAAGATATAACATTACATAAAAAGAACTGTTATCAAGAGCTGGATAGAATGAAATAGGACTTTAGGTTAATCAAGAATGTTTTACGCACGCTGTTCCTCCCCGACTCACCCTGTTGAGCTCTATTATGAAGGTTGAGAGGCCTGAGGTGACGGAGGGCGTGCTGGGGGTGACTGCGATGATGGCGTCCACGGGGGTCAGCCTGGCTGTGGTCGCCGGCACCCAGCTCCCCACCTGAGCCAGCACCACCACCACCTCCACCTGTTGACAAGGGATTGACTGATTGAATGGTTGGTGGGTGGGTTGACTCACTGATATATTGATTTATTTATCTATCTCTATTTTTCTATGTATGTAAGAGGGGGAAGGTGGTCGAGGTCAACAAGAACAATGAAAATAAAAAGTCCACTGATTTGTCAGTCACGTTAAGAGTCAAAGAGTGAGGCAAAAGCCAGGGACAATAATGAATTTACCCATATACTCAGTTAGTCAAATCCAGGAAAGTAGCCATTCTCACACCATATTAAGGGGAATCCAAATCCATTGAGCTTAACTCCAGGAAAGCTTATATATATACAAAATCAACAGACGGCTTTTGACGAGTATGACATCATTAAACCTTTGGAAGAAAGTGGAACAACAGAGAGTGGAAATCAAACAAAATAGATGAAAACAAGGCAGACTTCCCACCACCACCACCACCACCACCACCACCACCACCACCATTGTCTGTCTGCCTGTCTGTCTATCTGTCATGAAGGTCCATTCTCTATTTCCTCTTAACACTTAACTTCACAGTAAACATTCAACAACAAACAAACAGAGAGGCAGACAGAAAGGAGGACTGGAAAAGATACGTAACCACAGACAACACACACTCTCTCTCTCTCTCTCTCTCTCTCTCTCTCTCTCTCTCTCTCTCTCTCTCTCTCTCTCTCTCTCTCACACACACACACACACACACACACACACATACACACACACACACACACACACACACACACACACCACCGATGGCTCCGTGGTAAGATCCTTGCACGCCAGACAAGAAGCCACGTGTTCGAGCCTCACCTGCTTCAGATAGACAGTCTTGCCGCTGGCGTTGGGTCCCGTGATGAGGGTGATGGAGGGCAGGGAGCCGCCACTCACCACAGGGTTGGCCACGAAGGCAGGGGTACACAGCTCCTGAAGGGGATGGCGCGCTCCCTCCACATCCAGCACAGCCTCCACTCTGACCCATCCTCTTCAACCTCCACCAGGGCAGGCTGCACCCATCCACACTCCCTCGCCAGCACAGCAAAGGCCAACAGACTGTAACATAAGTAGATAGATAGATAGATAGAGATATATAGATAGAATTTCTTATGTAAGAGGGGGATAGCTGGCTAAGGACAACAAAAACAATGATTAAAACGATGAAAATAGTAAAGACTCTGACCATTAATCTTCTGCTGACCTCCATAGACCCTTCCCAATGTCAATGAAACCGTCAAATCACACCCAAAACTCGTGGTAAAACTGGGTCCCAGTGCTGAAGGAGTTAATTTAGAGCAAGAGATTAAAGTTAGTAGAAGTGAAGTGAAGGATGAACAGGTACTGGACCATAAGGTTTGTGAATAGGATGAAAGATTGAGAAATAGGGAGGATAGAAGGAAACAATTAACGTTGAAAGAAACCATAGTGGAAAATTGGGAATGAGAAGTAAAATCAAGGGGATGTGAAAAAAAATAAATAAGACCAAAAGAGAAATATTAAGAAAGGAGTTATTGGTGAAATAATTAAGGCGTAGTAGAAAATGAGGGAATAAAAGATAGAATTAAGAGGAAGGAAGCGAAAGATAGGAGAAGAAAAGGCAATATATATATATATATATATATATATATATATATATATATATATATATATATATATATATATATATATATATATATATATATTTATATATATATAAGGTCAGGGCCTGCATTAACAGAGATTCTAAAGTATATACGTAACTTCTCTTAGACAAATTTCAAGTCTTAAAATCCATCTTAACCTTTTCCTATTGGTGTTGTACTTTAGCCATTATCTGATCAAAAGCCTCAAATTTACTAATGATAAAAGAATATCTAGAGTACACCACAAATTTTGGGAGGTTAAGATGGATTTTAAGACTAGGAATTCGTCTAAGAAAAGGGTACAGACTTAAGAATCAATATTTTTTATGGGCCCACACGCTTAATGAAATGACAGACAGAATTCACTAGGTGACAGATGCCAAAAAATCTGAGATATATAGAAAGCAAATATCCAGGTCACGTGAGGTCATATTGTGGATGGTGATTGACCTGAAAAGAGAAGTGGTCATATTGGGTCATAATGGGGTCAAAATGGAGTTATACTGGAGTCATATTGGAGTTATACAGGATCATATTGGAGGGTGCTAACTAACCTGAGAAGAGGAATGGTGGGTCATATTGGGGGTCTCATTGAGGGTGTTTACTGACCTGAGAAGAGGAAGGGGTCAAGCTCAGGGGTCTTTGTCACGTGGTCACTTTCCCTTGTGAGCGAGGACTCGTCTACCTTGAGGTCAGACCCCTGGATGAGCAGCCCGTCAGCCGGCAGCATGTCCCCGTACTTGATCTAAAGGCAAGGTCATGTGCTAGGTCATTCCGGGTCATCTTAGGTCAAGTTGTGGTTTATTTTTTGGTTTTCTTTTTGTGTATTTACTCATGCACTCATCGCTCATTAGTTTTTGTTTTTGTTTTGTTTTGTTTTGTTGTTTATTAACTCATGGACTCACTTGTTTACTGAGTAATTATTTCATCAGTGCATTCACTCACTCACTCACTCACTCACTCACTTGCTCACAAGACAAATAAGCAACTAATTCCGACATACCTTCACCCACACACTCATTCACTCACTCACTCACTAAATAGACGGATCAGCGACGAACTCACTTTCACTCACTCAATGACTCACCTATCAACCCCACACACCCATTCACTCACTCATTTACTAAATACATGAATAAGCAACTAATTCATGCATTCACTCACTCACTTGCTTACCTATCCTCCTCACACACTTCCTCACGCACTCACTATATACATGAATAAGCAACTCATTTCTACATTCACCTGCTCACTCACTTACCTATTCTCCTCACACACTTCCTCACTCCCTCACTCACACCCACTGACTAAATAGCAACTAACTCCTCCATTCACTCTCTCCAAATTCAAATTCAAAATGTTTAATTAGCTTTTACAGACAGACTTTTTAAGTAATCCTGTACATATCATGTTATACACCTGTCCCGTTAAATGAATACATTTTTTTAGGCTCCTATAAGATACCTTTCATTAGTACCCAGCGAATTTAAGACATTTCAGCACAGCTAATAATAATAATAATAATAATAATAATAATAATAATAATAATAATAATAATAATAATAATAATAATAATAATAAT